>JAOXNN020218977.1:0-15681 GCA_028571205.2 Hydropsyche betteni
GGGCGGGTCGTCCAAGCCACCACGTCTGGCCCGATTTACACATCGCTCAAGTCATCAAATCGAGGCAGGGGCGCAAACTGGCTCAGATTACACGCTCTGTTTTTCATGGCTCGGCTCAACGCGTCTCTGAACTCATTGCCTCCTCTCAAACCTTTCTGGGAGTCATCAACACTGCTTTTATTGAACGACTTAATGCTACCTTTAGAGCCAATCTCCCTTCCTTGGCTCGTCGCACGCGTCGTTCAGCTATCTCTATCCAAAGACTTCACGCTGAAATGTTTTGGTGTGGCACTGTTTATAATTTTTGTACCCTTCACTCTTCTTTACATGCCACGCCGGCTATGGCAGCTAATTTAACAGATCATGTTTGGTCTGTTGCTGAACTTTTATCGCGTTATGGACCCTTTAAAGATACCCAAGTTATCTTGTAGCGTTACCTGACAGGTTGATCCTCACAACAATAGAAAAATTCAAGCTATTTGACAAAATGTAATATTTTTTTTATGATTGTCCCATGCTCATCCCCAACACACAGCATCCCTTCAGCAATCACCCACTGATCAACAACACGACCCATGCTGAACTATTGCAGCGTGTCTACCCATCAGGTAGAGTCGAAAAACGACTATCTGGCTATAGTGGAGCCGCCATCTATCAGGTCGGTACAGGCAGTGGCAATGCGGTCGAGATTGCCAAGATTGCCCACCCGACAATTCTTCAGCGTGAATACGACAATCACCGCCAGTTTGTCCTACCCTATCTAAAAAACGTCCCGCAAATTTTTGACCTACCCACCCATATAGCAGATGAGCAGTGGGCTTTATTGCGCTACACCTACGCCGGGATTCGCTCATCGCGCACCTTGCTAGAATATCTTTCTCAGCGCGCAAATGATGAAGTTGGCTGGATTTTGCCAGAGCTTTTTCATACGCATGGGGCGAATTGGTGGGGCAATGCACATCGTGAACGGCTCCAATGCGCTGTCTATTATGACCGACTCTTGCCCGAACATGTGCGCCTTAAGGCATTGAATGGCACGGTCAGTCAGGCAATTCCTCTGCAAAATGGCAGTTTGAGTGAAGGTGAAATTGCGCAACTGACAACAGGGGATATCGTCTGTTTACATGGCTTTGTGGTGGAACGCAATCGACAGGGTGTGTTGACGGTTACTGCAACAGCACGCGAAGGAGTACGGATTCGTTGCAAGGTGATGGGCTTGGAGACAGCACAACCAGGACAGATATTAGACCAACTCTATGCATCGGTGGCTGAAATCCGCAGTCACCTCTTTGATCAATATGCTCGCTCGGCAGTGGCAACATTTTCGATTCATCACGATCATTTCGCTGTTGATGGCAAGCAATACCGTAACCCATTCGCCACCCTAACTGACCTATTGACGACCGTTGCAGCGACCCAACTTTCGATCCTTCATGGCGACCTCAATCTGCAAAACATTCTCATCGAAAGTCTACACCGTTCACACCGTGAGCAGCATGAACATGATGTCTGGTTGATCGACTTTGCTACGACTGGCATCGGACCAGTCTTGCTAGATTTGCAATGGCTAGAAACACAGGTTATTACTTGGCTCGTTTCGCCAGCCCTACGCGACGCACATCAAAGTCCACACAATTTGGTGCGGATGTTACAGGCGTTAGAAGACCCTGACAGCCCTTTGCCGTTGCCAAATGCTTCACCCATGCTGTACAAAAGTTATCACTTTTTGCAAAGTATACGCGCAACAGCCAAACCTTATCTGTCCGACCCCAACCAGTGGCACGAGTATTATCGCGGTCTAACCATCGCTCTACTGGGCATATTAAAACACGAAGAACTTGATAGCCATGCACGTGCATTGGCCTTGATTAGCGCGGCCACTGTCGCGCCTTGGGCATTGCCACATCAAATCGCTCAAAAAGAGAATAACAATATGCCGTCCAATTATAGACCCAATAGACTAGAGAACAATCCACCCAAGCCACCCACGCGCAACACACAGATGCCATGGTGGGGCTATGGGCTTTCTCTGATTGCCCTCGTTTTTGGCATATTATTTGGTCTGTTGCTGGCTGCTTTGAGAACGCCCGCCACCGCTTCATTCACGCCGACCGCGCCTCCTTCTGGGCTACAACCTACGGTCAACCTGCTTGCCGAAATTCAAAAACGTGGAACATTACGCTGTGGGGTTGAAGGCAGTCTGGCACGTTTTAGCTGGCAAAAAACTGAGCAGGATCGCCCAGAGATTGGGGCTGATTTTTATAGTGATGCCGAAGGCTTTGATGCTGATTTTTGTCGAGTGATTGCTACAGCCATTTTTGGTGACTATCAGAACAAAATTGCCTTTCTCAATCTTGCCCCTGACAAACGTTTTTCGGCTGTAGCAAATGGCGAGGTGGATGTCTTGGTGCGCAACACAACCTGGACGGCACTGCGTGACGTGGCAATGGGGATCGATTTTGGGCCAGTAATTTTTCACGATGGGCAAAAATTTATGACTCGCCCTGATTCGGCAATTCAAACCGTCGATGACTTGATCAATGCAAAGGTGTGTGTACAAGCTAACACCACCACCCTGACTAATCTGCGTTTGCTTGGCGTCAAAGAGATTATCACTGCCGACGGCACAGACCCATTTAATAACAATCGCGAGGTTGCCAAAGCCTATGCAGCCGGACTGTGTGATCTGATCACAGGCGATAGCTCGCAATTGGTTGCCAGCAAAGAGGAATTGTTGGGACTCAAGGATCATCTGATCTTCCCCGAACAACCGATCTCCTATGAACCGCTTGCACCCGTCTTCAAAGAGGGCGATGATCGTTGGCAGGCAGTGGTAAATTATGCCGTGTGGGCCACATTCTATGCTGAATCACTCAAGATTGATCAGAAGAATCTGGCTGAAAAGCTCAAGAACCCTGACCGAGCGACTCAACAATTTTTGGGCATCGCTGACCCAGAAGTTACACAATATGTTGGTGAAGAGCTTGGTTTGCCCAAAGAATTCGCCCGTCATATCATCGAAAAAGTGGGTAATTATGCCGATATTTATCAGCGCAACCTAGCCTCAGCCATCCCAGAACGGGGCATGAATCAGCTTTCGCCAGAGGGATTGCTGTGGTTTCCGCCGTGGGGAGCGGAGTAGAACTAGACGATCTCTTCACAAACCAGCCGGTCGAAGCCCAGCGCGACAACGGCGTAGGTATGCAGACGCAATGCATTGCCATAAACTGTTTGCAAATCACGCCGATAGTTTTGCAATTGGCTGCGTGCCTGTTGCATCTGTGCTTGCACTTCGGACAAAGCTGCTAGTTCGGCTTGGCTCATCTGACGAGCGGTGATGCCATCAATGGCTTGTTTGGTCGGTTTATCATCACCGGCTTTGGTCACTTCAATCTTCACGTCACTGAGCTTGAGATATTTAAACTCAAGGATAAAATCATGCAAATCTTGCCGGTGGCGCAAGTGTGGACGAAGAATCAGCGTGAGATCGGCATAGGTGCGACGAATGGCCGTTTCTGAATCGACAAAATAGAGTTTATCGTTGAAGAGCAAGGTGAGAAAGGCGGTCTTGATGGTCAGTTCATTAGCCGATTGATAATCTCGGTTATCGTAGACGGCAAAAAGGTGCTGTTCGGCAAACTCGATCAAGGGCTGTAGGTTGCCTGTACGAAAGAAGAAGCGCACCTGCTCCTGTGCCGCTTCACGGTCGTCGATGTCTGGCAATAACAGTTCACGCAACCGCTCGGCATACAACTGACGGATGACTAAGTTGGGCACACGCAAGACATAATCAGTCAAATCATTCAAACCATCCAGCGTCAAAACCCCAAAAAAGTAGAGCAAGGAAGCTAGAAATTCCTCTCCCTTTTTGCCAGGCGATAACACTTCCTGAATGCCAAAACGTTGCGCCAGCGTAGCAGTCGTCAAGGGTTCTTGTTCATTCAGAGCTTGACTCACCAACTCTCTGGCAGCCCCCAGTTGTGCAATATAGCCAATGCGTTTGCGATCCATCGCCAAATTTTCATCTAGCATTTGTTGCGGATAGAGACAATCCTCGCGTAACGCTTTGAGAAAATAAAAGGTCAAGGTTGGATTGTAAATCCGCTCTTCTCGCCGTACACTAAAACGATAGCCGTTGTAGAAAGTACGCATTGTCTGCAAAATTTCGGTTTGTCGCTCAACAGAAAATTTGCATGTTTCAGCGACTTGCTCTAGCATACCCACCACTTCTGCTTCGTGAAAGCCACAGAGATCAGCAAACTTGGGCATATGATAGATGTCCTCTGCCACATTGTAGCCACTTGACATATCACTGACCACCAACGGCGAGACCCCTGTGATGAAGACACGCTCTAAGCCTTGTCCACTCGCCGCCGATTTGATCACCTTGAAGACCGTTTTGAGAAAGCCTTCCCCTTTGACCATCTCTTCGTAGCGTTGCGTACCATGCCCGATACTACTCATCAACACTTCGTTGGCAAAGTTGTCGTATTCATCGATCAAAAGGTATAGCTTGTTCGGTGTCAAATGAACTGCACCCACTAACGATTCAAAAGAAGCCAGTGCATCGTCTGGGTTAATCTTAATGGCGTGTGTGAGGTAGGTTTGATAACGAGCAGCAAAAATTTCAATCTGGGTATTGATTCGATTGTAGAGCGAACGCCGCATCTCGCGCCAATCGTCCGAAGTTTCGACACCGGAAAAATCCCACTTCATGACAAAATAGCGATTGTGCAATGGAGTCGGTGCTTTGCCAATCGCCAGTTTGCCAAAGATCGACTCGAATTGATCAGCACGCGCCAAATCGTAGTAATTCTCCAACATCGAAAGCAGCATCGTCTTGCCAAAACGACGCGGACGCAGGAAGAGTAGTTGATTGCCAGCCGCCTCGATCAAGGGAATGCGGTCGGTGCGGTCAATGTAGAGATAGCCTTGGTTTTGAATCAGCTGAAAATCGCTGATGGCATAGGGAAATTTGAGCATACCATGAGTATAGCATATTGCTACGATTTGGACGATATTTCAATTTTCACCAGAAATGAGCCAGAATTATCGTCATACCAGAGGTTCTTATAATCAAGTGCTTTAACCCTCTCAAAATTTTTTGTATTTTCGTCCAGTTTTTGAATCTCAGTGATGGTAAGTGTAGACGTGATCCCTGACAAATAAGCTTCTATTTTTTTAGTATCAATGTGCTTATTCCGAAGGGGAAGAAGATCCCACCCGGACCGTCGGCATACAGGCCGCTGTATGCTGGATGGTGTGGGGAAGCTGCTGGAGAGGCTGATGCTGCAAAGGCTCATTCCATTCCTGGAGGACAAAGAGAAGGGGCTCTCACCACACCAGTACGGCTTTCGGCCCAGACGATCGACAGTTCTTGCAGCTCAAGAAGTGGTCGACACTGTGAAGGGAGTGCTGCGGGGGACAGTAAGGGCGAGCAAAAGTGTCGCGCTTATCACACTAGACATCAGGAATGTGTTCAACACAGCAGACTGGAGGTGCATACAAGTGCATACAACCTCTCGAGATCCGACACATGCGCACACACATACTCACGCATGCAACCCCCGGATTCATATAAATATAGACAATCGGCCCGCCATCAAATCAGTCGGAACCAACCCTCCGAACTCACCGCAAATATGGGTATTTGCCCCAGGCGCCAAATATCCTCGCTACGCCGCTGTGTGCCGGTGGGTTTAAAGCTGGGAATTTTGAGAAAGTTAAAAAAAAAAGTCTCGATCAGATAATTAAAACGACACATTGCAACATGCAATACGCTAACAATTAAATGAATCTAAAAGAAATTTAAAATTCAACCAAAATATGAAAAAAAAGCTTATTTATACGGATTCAGAGTTCTAACTCATAAATAAAATCCAGTAATTTAGAGTCCAGAATCCTTAATCAAAAAAATACTTTTTTATATAAAAAAATTTTTCCCCAAAATTTCCAGGTTCAAACCCGGTTTATTCCCGTTCGTTCAAAATTCCCATTTTTGCCCATCCCTACTCATAATGACGCACTGCTCTAAAAGAATGACGACGAATCTAGCTTATACATAACCTCTAAAAGTTTGACATGTGTCAAATAAACTTTTTTTGTGCGATATTTTGTATAGCAATTTCAAAGTTGTGCGGTTTTTAAAATCCATGGAACGCATCTTCACTGTTTCTATGTGAACAATATCTTTTTTTGTGCGATTTGCCACGGAACGCATCTACCGCACAAAAAGAGGTTCGAATGTTTTTCGCCGAAAAAATGTTGGCAACCCTACTTACTGTCCATGGACGTGTTTCGAAATAACGAGAACCGCCATTATATTCGATGCGTGCGCGCAGTTAGTTTAGAATGGACTCGGTTGCCGCTGCACGCATCGCCATCTTTCGCTAGATTTAATTGTTTGTACATTACAAACCGATTAAAGCCTTCTGGAACTGAGTAAGTTATCGAATAGCAAACATTCCGAATCCCTTACGCCAAATTCGAAATCCGAATAATCAAGGTTTCTCAGTATTAGTAATTTTTTAATATTTTAAACTGTAATGGTTTTTTTTAATGATTCTGTATCGTTCTTGAAGTTCTTATCAATACAGTAAACCCCCCTATAACGTCCTCTTCATATATCGTTCAAATTTGCTTTCAAATTCAATTTTTTCCAAATGCATTTGAAACGAGCAGTTAACACGTAAAAATGTCCAAAAAAAATTAAAATTGAAAAACTTTAACCCCCTATAACGTGAAATCTATCTTGACGTTATAGGGGGGGTTTACTGTAATATTATAATGCAAAGTATTATCAGGTAAACCTATAAACAAAACGAACGAAAATCACGTGAAATGTGTGTTGTGTAATGCGATCTGTAGGACCACCGATGTACGGTGTACGATGTACACCGGTGTACACCGATGTACACCGGTACAATAATAAACGGTGTACGATGTACATCTGTTTTTCAGCTTCTTATCATCATTTATTTATTTATTACTATCCATGTTAGATTGAATTGCATTCTACCGAAATATATGTGAAATTTCTGTCAGCATTGTTTTGACACGGGTCAGAAGGTATCCACGAGGATACCTTCATTGCATATAAGCAGACATGTCGTGGGTCACTCATTCTTATTTTCTTCGGTGCCAAGTCTCTATTGAGGATTGTCAGTTTCAAAAGTCGGTTTTGAAAAACTGATTATGTTTCTTTCTCTCAATTATTTTATTTGAATACAGCGCATTCGGGCTAGCTTCGCCAGCCCGAACCCACTAGGCTCAGCCCTTCGGGACTCTCTTTGTGAGCCCTTCGGACCCTCCCATAACTACTCGGCCCTTCAGCCTCGTTTTATAGGCCCTTGGGGTCCACTAGTCCAAATACACTAGTTTAAAATAAACAAATAACCAAATATGTATGCATATTTTTCATCCGGTTTTCTGTGAAAGAAAATGGCAGTTTTGATATGTAATTAAACGAAAATCGTTAGGAAAATCCATAAATATTCAAAAAAAATATAAATGTAATTTTCATGAATTCCACGTGTCAAAATTGTATTTTTCATTTTTAGTAAATCTGAATTTCAAAATGTTTTTTTTTTCATTTTCCGCAGTCTGTATTATCGATAAAGAGTATTGAATTTTGTTTAGATTTTCGCGAAAATGGCCGAAGAAAATAGGCGTGAAAATAACAACAAAGGTATAGGGGCTGGTCTCTCTGGAATGGACTTCCAAATTAAACTCTCCACATTACTTCTCGGAAGAGGTTTGAATAATCACTATGAATTTGAACTGGACAAGGAACTCGCAGAAGCTGGAAAATTCGATGATATCATTTTCACTTTTTCAAGTAAATCTGGTGAAAAAGAAACCATCATTTTACAAGCCAAACATGCAGATACCTCCATTAAAAAAATTGGAATTGATTTATTTCTCGAAGAAAAGGGTGATTTCGCAATATTAAAATATTTCGAATCTTATTGTAAAGCGAAACAATATTTTCACGTTAAAAATATTAAGATAAAACACGCCATTATTTACACTAACAGAGATTTTGATTTCAAAAAGCCTTCCCCGACGAACTCGAATGAATTTACATTAACAAATATCGTTGAAGATATATCCGATATACATGAAGAGCTTACTGTCTTATTAAAAACTAATACAAAAGGAAAGCTTTATCGTTTCAAAAAAGAATTCTTACGACCAAATACCAAAGCGCGTCTTGAATTTAAAAATATTGCTGAAGAACTAGAAAAGGCTTTGGAAACAAAGGAATGTTTATCTGAATATAGAATGTTAAAAAAATATGATGTCCTGTTGATGGAAAATGTTATCGACATTCAAACGAAGACATTCAAGAATTCTTTCAAAGAAGGTTCACATAACTCTGCTGAGCTCCAACATCTTCGAGAACTCTTAAAATCTACACTGGACAAGATGGAAAAATTGGAATTCACAATATCATCGTCATTTGGAAATGGAAAATCTAAACAAACTTGGCCTACTATTACTACTCCTATCCGAGATGAAGATTTTGACGATTTTCTGGATATTTTTGTCATTGCAACGAATCAACCTAAAGAAGAGGAATTTAATGAATATATTGAAACAGAATTAGGACATTTTTCTTATTCTAATGTCAAAAATGAAATACAGGAATGGGTTAAAAATAAACCAAACAATATTTCAGAATCCGATAAAAATCCAATTATCACAACTGAATCAGCCAAATCTTATCTCACAAAAATTGACCGAGAAGACAACCAAAATAATTTCAGAATCCCCCATTAAATATTTTTCACCCCTATCAAAAAACATTGCGAAAACAATTATCACGTAAACACGAACTCCAACCTATAATTTAATTCAATCCAACGGCGATAACGAATTCGTTTTTATACACGTGTCGGAGACGTAACGAATTCTGAAAACCCGAAGGTGATCACATTATCGAACGAGAAAAATAAAATAAGCGACCGCGAATAATTCGATAAAACGACCGATCGAAAAATACGAAAATTCGCGCCTATTTCGAAAGCCCGAGATTCCGAGTTCAACAAGTGCGCCAGAACGAGTCGAAAAATCCGACTTCCGAAAATTGTCAGAAAAAAATATCGGAAATGCATGGCTAGTGAAAGATAATGAAAGAATTCACCATATTCAGAAAGTCAGTCAGTAGCAACAGTTGCATCTTCAAATTGTAACCAATATTACACCAAAATGTATCTATAATTACCTGTGGCAGTTGCCAAAGAAATTTTATAATACCTATGATTAATATGTCTAAATAATTATGTATGTACCTATTTGTAAGTATGTCAAATAAAATAATTTCATTAAAAATATCTGATTTAGTTCATTTTTCAAAGAGTAAATTTTCATTTTTGAAAAATTGATAATTTGAATTAAAAATTGCTAATTTGGAGTAACAAACCTGTATTATAGTATTTCATAAATAATATGATGGTATAGATACAAAAATAGCCTGTGTCATTCAAATTCTGTTGATTAAAATTATTTATTATGTGCAAATTAAATGATTATATTTAATAAACTTTATATCTTGATTCATAGATGCCTATTTTTTCATATTACACTTTACAATCATATACAGTAGAACCGCGATTATCCGGACTAAACGGAGATTGAAATGGTCCGGATAACAAAAAATGCTGATAATCAAAAAAAAATATATAAATTCATTGGACATTAAATTATTTAAAGACATTTTTCGTGTGTATAATTTTGACCACAAACATTAAGTATTTTTTAAAAATATTCACAGTCTATTTATTCGTACTATTTATGGTTATTTGATACTGGCAAAATTTGCGAATAAGTTTAACATAAAATCGCAATGGTGATGTAGTCATCGGTTCCCAAGATAAAAATTAACAAAATCATAATTTTTAACGCCATCTGTAAAAAGATTTTTAACTCCAAATTTTTCTATAGATAATAAAATTCACGTCATGTCAGATGTTCTACAATATATTTTAAAATGAGGTTATTTTGAATACGTTGATTGATACTAAAAATAAATATTAACAAATTTTACCTAAATTTAAATATTTCAAAAAATATCACATTTATTCACATTCAAATAATGAAATCATAAAATATATAAGAACACAAGCAAAACCCTCTCGAACAACGAAGATGCCCTCTTCTGAGAATCCCTCACCTTCACCTATAGTCACTTAATGTGACGAGACAGTGGAAAAGCATAGGTTTAATTAATCGGATCGGATCGGATCCACGTGCTATGAAGTAAAGTAGGTACTCTACACTTACACACCAAAGTATGGCCGATTTTCTGAAAGGTGTTAAACACACGAAAGGGTAAGATACAGGGATGAACGGGGTTGAATATTGATATTCAACGGAAAGGAGTCGCTGTTAACAACGCACTTCGAGGCAAATACTATCGTTTGGCTGTGCAAACATAGTCAATGAGTTTGGTGGTGTATATGTTACATTTAGAGTGTATTTCTCAGTTAAAATATAGTTTGACTAGTTAAAATATATTATGTCTAGCCCACGTAATTATTTCATCTGACACAATGGAAATATGATTTAACTGGTCAGAGTCAGACAATGTGTATTTTAACGTCAACTAACAAGCCAGTGTTGCCAACGCCATTACATTGTAATAAATCGGCAATGTGATTATAATGGCACAACAATTTCACTTGTCTACTATGGGCCATTAAACGTCACTTTTCTATTGATATGGACTCAAACCTAACGTTTTTGTGATGGATGCGTTGTTGTTTTATTATTAAAATCTTTTCAATAATCAGATATAAAAGTAAAATACGCATATGGTTTAATACAGATATCCTTTTCAAATATCTGAACTGTCAAAACTCATCTGTCAAGTTGAAAATACACTTTAACTAGTGAGTCCAGTTAAACTGTATTTTCGTCTGTTGAAATATACCATACGTAGACAATTTATATTCAAATACACTTTATCTAAAACGTCAGACAAAATATACTTTAACTAATAATACACTTTAACTGTAACATATACATGTATATGGTCTGATGTAGGGTCTTGATGATGGTCTTTCGTAGGGCATGTGTGATCTATTAGTATTTGCTCTGTATGTAGAATGTTTTAAGCGTTGGAATTCAAAGTTGTTCGCTATTGAAATTTGTTGATTGTGCTTTTTTATATCGAACGAGTCTGTATCTATTGATTTTAATACGAATTTTAAATTGTGACAATAGTCGAGGAAAACTTCTATAGGTGTCTCATGCGTTTAATAATTATAAAATTTCATTACAATCTAAATATGAATAAATACTCGATTGAAAAGATAATTTTTAATATCGATTTGTATAATATAAATGACACAAATATAGATCATATTTTCGTACAACAGAATATATCTTATTGATTTTTAAAATTTAAATAAATCGATTTGGTGCTTTATATCAATTATCATATCTATTTTAATATAATATACATTATATTCACATCATATTTTCTATGCTGTCATCGATTGGTGGTATCTGGAGCCAAGTCCACTTGCCACATACGTAGAAATATAACGAAACGAGTGCCATAAAAGACTTAAATTTCAGGATATCAAAAATCTGAAGAAGCACTTGAGTTGAGCACGAAGTTGAGTCTACCGGGAAGACTCAACTTCGAAAATCTTTTTTCAAACTATTTTTTCAGTAATGCCCTCTTAATACCCGTGAGCCGATACATCGGTTTTTCAAAAAACTATATTTCATTTTCTCAAATATATATTTTTTTAATGTTCGGGTGGGTAAGGAACATCGATTTAAGGTCAAATTAAAAAAATATATCCATTTTTATATTAAAAATATAGGAATTAGTTACTTATTGTTAGATTTGAAAAATCGTGTCAAATCGTTCGAATGACTGTTACCGACATGGTGAACTTTCGGTGCACTACTAAATATATTTATTTTTTTACATATAAACGAACTGAAGTAATATATACTACATAAACATATTAATATTGTTTTATTGTCATCGTTTCTATAATATATAGAATCTATAGTAATCTTCAATATTATTCAAAATTCAAATTTAAATTCTAACAAAACGAAAAATAATGGTTAAAAATCGAACGTGAATCGATATAATTTATTTTTAGCTGTGCCCATTGGTTGAATTATCACCCACTGTGATCTTTCGATTCCTTTCATTAACATTTAAGAAATTGTTTTTGTGATCAAGTCATAGTCGAACGAAAGTATTATTTCTAACAATAAGAAAGTAAGTATTGCAGATTATAATTATTATTTCTTTTAGTTTTTTTTTGTTGTGACAAATTTTCGGTATACGCTTATTTACGCTTTTATTTATTTATATAAAAAAAATTCTTTTGATTTAATAAAAAAAATAATAGAGCGGTGCCAAACTAAAAAAATAAACATATTTGCCAAGGGCACCAAAAATATTTTTATGGCTTTGGAGATACGTGCAATCCTTAAAAAAGTTTGTTATTATTTGTGAGAAGTGAGAATTAGTTTAACAATTAGAAAATTTGGTATAAATAGATGTCGTGGTGGGCCGCGGGTTGTGCACCACTGTTTGTATAATACAACATGTAAACCCACGAAAGTCGTTAATATACGGTTAAAAACTGACAAAAATAATCTTAACCTAAAAAGTTATGTTTATTCTTGTTAAAATGCGAATTCATCAATAAATAATTCACTTATCTAGCAAATTAATCAGCATATTATCTGAGCATATCTTATTATTTATTCTCTTATTATGATGAGCATCTTTTGTATTTTAATGCGAAAAATGGGCAAAAGTACATCACGTGTGCTTGTCGATCGCAAAACCTAGTTTGGTTGTAGTGGCGGATAGTTTTAATTTTTTTTTATCGGAATACGGCAGTGTACTATTCGCGAAATAAATTGAACCATATTCTTATCGGGTGATGAAAATAAAATCATCGAAACACCGGAAACGTTTTATCTGCACATGGTGGTGAACCTTTTATCGTTCGCGTTTCAAGGTTTAAAAATATTTTTACTGATTGTGAGTGCCAAAGAATTTTAAATAACCAAAAGAAACTCTCAAAATTTTATCGATCAAACGATACATTTAATTATTCTTCAAATTATTTAATCAAAATAAATTTCGTAATTGTTGTTCAATTCTTTACGAATTTTGATTTTAATCAACCGTTTATTTTTCAATGATGTTTTCATATTTCAAGAAAATACAATTTCATCAATACAATCAATCAACAAATGCTTGAAAAACTTTTCCACGATTTAGCCATTATACAATGTTGTTGTAAATTATTGTACGCCGAATTAACTTAATTTAATAATTCTGAAAATTTACATTTGCTCAATCGCAATAAAATTAAATTGAAAAAAAATATAGTAAATCTTTTGTGCGCCAGCCAAATTTTGATTTTAGGTTCGCCATCCTTGCTGTATAAAATAACTAATAATTAATAACTATAACTAATCATCAATTAATCGCTCAACGTATTTGTCTATTATGTATGTTTGGATTTAGTTTTCTTTTTCATCGAAATGTTTATTCATCAGCCTAGAATCAATTGTTTCACTAGAGTTTTAATTTTTTAATTTTACAAAAACAGCCGAAAAATTAAATGCCGTTTCTAGCTTATTCGATAACTTCGTGTGAAGTCAATAAATAAATACGTGGGAGGAGCTCAAAAATTTCTCCGAAAGTATTCCTAAAATAATTTTTTTTTCATAAACAAAATAACCTTTTAAAAATAATAACATATACACGTCTGCGAGCGTATTCAGACAAATTAGAAGAACGCGTTTTCCATTCGATTAGTGAGTTAAATATAATATCTATCTATCTATTTATTTATACTATTATATTTTAAAACCGAAAGTTTCCTGTCTGTCAGTTATCTATTTTTCACACGATAGCAAAAAAGGCCTCTCAGTTTAAATTCGGTCAGATAGCTAAATGTGAATTTAATTTATGTAAAATATATACTAGACAAGGTGTCGGCAACCTTTTTTGGTCGCGGGTCAAAATCAGTCAAAATTTGAATTAAGAAGACGTTTCAGGTCAATGCATATTTTAATTTAAAAATATTCGTTTAGTGAACAATAAGATAAATTTCACTGAAGAAATAATAACAACGTGTTTATAAACTTTACACATAAAAAAATTATAGTTATCAAGTTATCGATGGCACATTTAAGTCTGGCTTTTATCATATAACGGCAAGTCGTCTAAAAACGAATTGCAGTATCTGAATTTTTAATAGTTCAGCTACTTCTGTCATTATTTCATATTAATATTTGTTTAAGTATAATATTTGTTATGTTTGTTATAAGTATTATAGAACCAAACAAGAACAAAACGGCAAAATCAATGTTTTTTAAAGATGAAATCTTCGTAGGAAGTGCCCAACATTTTGATATTATGAAAATATGAGTGTTTTTTATTGCTTTGTTTTTTTATCTTTTTATGATGTCTTGAATTTATCCGACTCTATAACTTTTACTTGCGGAATTGAAGTAAATCAATTGAAATTATCAAATGTGGTGATCCACAAGTCATAGTTTGTCGATTCCTTACATTGGTTTTTATTTTTAGGAGCTATTTTAGTTTAGTGTGAACGTAGCACTTTTTGATTTTTTTTCTTTGAATTGTTTTTTCTGAATATCATTATCATTACATATTTATTTAAATTAATTTCATATTGATGTTCGAAACTTAACATACATTAAATATTAAATAAATGAGCAGCCAAATATGTATATGACGAAACAAAAATCGTTAGAAAAGTCCGTCAATTTTCAAAAAAATTATTACACCCTGTTTATTCTCCTACTTATTCTGCGACCGATTATCATTTTTTTTTTTTTTTTTAGATTAATTCCTCTGGCAGAATTTTTTTACTAATCCAATCGATGAAACGCCTTTTGATAAAATGGTTTTTGATGACTTCATAGCTTCCAAAAATACAGAATTTTATAAACATGGAAGGTATTCGTTACCTAATCATTGGCGGAAGAATTTTTGTGTAAATTGATCCAATTTTTAAAAATCAATTCCCCCCACGAATTTTCGCCCTCACGAAAGCTCACATAGAGAATGTTCACCCCCTTGTAAGTTCACAATGAGAATCCTCCCCCAGGTTTTCAGTCATGGAGGGAGATTATTTTCTTGATTCATTGATTTTTACTCGTAACCATTATGCGATATGTCAAATTACTGATCGTTTAATTTCAATGCTGTGAAATGATTATCAGTAAATAAGCAAAGATGCCAGGAAACAACGCGTTTTTTTTGTTATTATCAAATTAAATTGAGTTTTAGTTCCGTTCACGTCAGAGGTTGAAAATTTTTTTTCAAAATGTTGATTTTTTACAATTTTTACACATTAGGATCACTTTCAAATTAATAATAAATGTGTTTGCGGTTAAGTAATCGTTTAGCGGTTGTTGTATTTGTTTTTAAATTTGTTAAATAAAAAAGTATTCGACGTTTTAGTATTTTCGAACACGATATGCCCACTAAAGATAAATGATGTGATTTAGCCAACAGACAAATGTGATCATGCGCCTTGGGTGTGACGATGAGACCATTTCTTTTCCTAATTAATTCATTCGAATATGTAGGAGCATCTGGCCTGTATTCATTTCAATTATTTTAATATAGACTACTTTTGAATTTAATTATGT
>JAOXNN020218986.1:0-15679 GCA_028571205.2 Hydropsyche betteni
TATGAGGATTACGAAGACATTCAGGATGCTGTTAAGGCTATGGTGCAGAACTACACTGCTGTATTCAAGAAAAAGAATCTTGACATAACAGGACATAGCAGCACTGTCGACACATGCGGTGGCCCACCTGATGCACTATGGAATCAAAACTGATCTGTTTTACAACCTAGGTAGCCCTCGTGTCGGAGACTCTAAATTCCACGACTGGTTCAGCAGGACTTACGGCAAATTCGTCGGCAGAATTACCCATCATCAAGATCCGGTTCCTCATCTGCCACTGGAGGCTATGGGTTTCCAGCATTTACCTAACGAGGTAGCTAAGTGGTAACTCAGGTGTTCTACAACAAGCAAAGTACTTCCTTCAAAGTCTGCAACAACTCTGGCGAAGACAAGACATGCACAAACCAATATCCAATCGATGTTAATGTAGAAGATCACATAACATATTTTGCGATTGACTACACGGCATAAGTGCTTTAATGTCAATGATGATTGGAATTAGATATTCAAATATTGATGTGCTAGAACAGTAAACATAGATAGTTGATATTATGATTCTTAAGTACGAGGATTGTTTGTCGATTTTTGACAATTACGACACTTTTAATGTTTATTATTATTTAATAACAACAATGGAAGAGGACAATATTTAAGCACCTCAACCTACTCCAGCTGTTCCCAAGTCCAAGAAATACAGAAAGGATAAACCATGGGACAATGACCCTACTTTAGACAAGTGGAAAATACCTTAGATCAAACCATAATAGTCTCAACCCTTCCTTGAATAGAGTAGCTTCGCTGTCATGTTCCCTCAGTATCGTTAGAAGTACATCAAAGAGTGCTACGGTCTGGTGAAGAAGCGACTGATGGACTTCGGTGTAAAGTTGTAGCTGAATATGCTAGAAGGCTCGATGTCTGTGCGAACAACAAAGAAGACATGGGATCCCTACGCAATTGTAAAAGCCCGAGATGTGATTAAATTGATTGCCAGGAGTGTCCCCTACGCTCAAGCTTTGAGGCTTATGGAGGATGGGATTTTCTGCTAGGTTATCAAAATCAGGTAGTTGAATATTGACTCAGATCATTAGTTCGAAATAAGTAGAGATTCATCAAAAGAAGGCAAAGGCTCATCGGTCCTAATGGTGCCACTCTCAAAGCTCTGTAGCTCCTAACTTAATCCTACATCTTGATACAGGGAAGCACTGTCAGTCTGATCGGAACATTCAAAAATCTTAAGGTTCTCATTAGAATAATAATCGAAGTGATGGAGAATGTGCATCCTATCTACCACATCAAGGAACTTATGATTAAACGGTAGCTTATGAAAGACGAAAAGCTTCAGCATGAGAGTTGGGACAGATTCCTCCCTAATTTCAAGCAAGTCAAGCTAAAGAAGAAGAAATCTAAGCTGGTCGAGAAGAAGGAATACACACCGTTTCCTCCTCCTCAGCAACCCAGAAAAGAGGATATTCTGATGGAGTCAGGAGAGTATTTCCTGGGCGAGAAACAACGCAAAGAGAGAGCTCTGGATAGAAAGCGTAAGAAACAACAGTAGAAGATGCTTTAAAAGCAGCAGGAGATAGAGGCTTAGATGGGTGCTCCTGGCATTGAGTAGGAAATTGAAACCTAGAAGAGGAAGAAGGCTCCCAAAGTTCAGTAAGAAGCTGACATCTAGGAGCTCAAAAAGAAGTTCCTTACGAAACCTTTAAAGAAGATAAGCTTTTGATTGCATTTGAAATTAACTATTATATGCGTGAATTCATTTTACTGGCCTACTGGCGAATCTACAAACTCCACAGGTGTTGCCAGGTCCGATCCTTATGTAGCCACTCTCTCCCCAGGCAGTCCCCCATGAGTTCTTAATCTTCCAGTAGGTGTCAGTCATTCCAACTACCAAAACAGAGTGGTTGGGGCTTGTTCCGCAATTCGAGAATATTCCACTCTTATAAACTGCCCAGTTAGTCGCATCGACAGCAGCAGCAGTAGGTCCTAGTTGAATGCTAGAAGTCAGTTGTGTACAGTCGCTAATATTAAACTCTCCCGAAATTTTGAATGGTCCTGAACACTGTTTAGCCACATAATTGTAGTTCATGCCTAAGTCAACATTGTATTACCGTTCTTAATAGCGAGCTCGTAGTAAGAGTGGTATGAGCTGGAGTTACCTACGCATTATATGAGGGTTCGATAATCAATCAAGTGGAATGAACCATCCCTGATTTTGGTTATGGCTGACATGGCATCAGCTGCAACCATTGGGACTGGGGTTCCCATGCTGCCCTGGTTTTGGACAGGACCCACTGCTCCTTGAGTAGTCCAATCAATGTCCACACCAACTTTATTTAGTGTTTAGGCTTAATGATGGACTGTCAGTTTGGGAGTTGGGAATCTCAAATATAAACTTTTGAATTCGTTGGGTGTTAGTGCCACAAATTGAGTTAAACCTACCTCATATGAAGAAGTTGAAGGGTCGTGAGCTTGTATGAGTTTGAGATTGCTGAGAAAGACACTTTGTCGATAGATGTTTTATTGAGGGGTCTAATAGTCAATACCGAATTCTTTCTTCCACTGGGTGAACTCAGGATGCTCCTAGAATGTGGCCTCCTCTTTATTGAGATAGATAGTTGCGAGGATTCCAACCAGAAGCAACAAAATGATTGCTTTGCTATCTTGAGATATCATGAGAGGATTATTATTAATTTTGGCAAATTCATAAAGTAAGTATTGTTTGATGATTAAATCAAAAATCTAAAAGAAAAACAATCTGCATCAGAAATTTCTGTTGGTAACAACAATAGCTAAAATTGTTGCAACAATATTTATCCGTCGAGCAGTTTTGTTTTAGCCAATTAGGTTTTTCTAATCATACATTCCTAATTCCGAGTTTAGGTTGCCTCATATGTCCCCACCCTCCAAAAGCCCACTTTTGGCATATATTCTAGAAGGAAATCTTCCGCTGAATGTTTATAATTGTATTTTATGCTCACAACTCTTCCTATTCTTCTCTTCTGTTGTCTCACACTCTCCTCAGCAGCCTGCACAGAAAACTGTAACATCTGTATCGATAATAACCGCTGCTCAAGGTGTAGAGCCCCTTACCAACTAATCGAGGATCTCTCATGCAGACGAATAAACGCCCTCCAGGGTTGTTCTATCTACACTATTGGTGGGAAGTGTGCCTAATGTCTAGATGGGTTCAATTTGTTCAGTGGAGTATGCTACCCACCAGTGGCAAACTGTCAGAGATATGGCCCCGGTAACATGTGCATCGACTGTCAGCGAAACTTTTCGGTATACGAGGATAGGTGTGTACCCTCCAACAATACAGCATGCCTTGAGAGGGGATTTGGTTTTTATAGGGGGATATGCATAAAAATCCCACTGACTAACTGCATTTAGAAATCGAATTAAATATGCATCAGATGCAGCTCAAGTATTTCTATTATTAGGTAGCGTATCGGCTGGTCAATGGGCTTTGCTTTAGAGTAGGGAATGTGACTCTGTCGCCTGCCTGCCTCAACCCTAACTCTGATGGAAGCTGCAATTAGTGTATCCCTCAGTACTATCTTAATGATAGTCTCTGCATAAATGTTACGGTCGATAATTGTGCTAGGAGCCTGGGATTTGTGTGTTTAGACTGTCAAACAGGTAACATTACTTATGATTTAGGTTACAGACTGAATAATGGGGCATGCTTCAGAACACCAAAACCGGATGATCCAAACTGCAACGTAGTTGATATTCTAACGGGTAGCTGTACCGCCTGCAATTTCCAATACACTCTAAATCCAAATAAAATATGCATGAGGATCAATCTCTACTGTCAAACTACTGACTAAAATGGAATGTGTACTTCCTGCCCCAGTCAACTTCAAATCTACAATGGGTCATGCATATTTGGCGATATCAACTGTCTTACTGCTAACTATTAGACGCTCACTTGTACCAGATGTCGACCAGGCTACTTACTCAACCAGAATCAGACAAGATGCATCATAGTGCAACCTTGCTTGAACCCTGTTGGAGATACTTGCTCATCCTGCGCATAGGGATTCCAGCTCATAGGAGCACAATGTCAAGCATTACCTTTCGGTTGTATTAGGCTTGATCCAGAGGGAAGAAGATGCACTTTCTGTAGTACCTCTACTAACCTTCTGAATGGAAATTGCGTGTACCAAACATAAAACTGTCTGACCTACGATTCTAGTTCTGGTATATGCACCCAGTGTTCCCCACAGTTCTATTTGAGGGTAAGGACATGTACCCTCCTTCCCCAAAACTGCATTAAAGTCGATCAAACATTCAGCTGCATACAGTGCGATAATGGGTTTGTGCTGACTCCCAGTAGCAGCTGTACTCGCCAAGTCCCTAACTGCATTATCTACAATAGTTCTTCATGTTCAGCATGTAACGATGGGTTCTTTTTGGCTAGGGGGCAGTGCGAAAGGTTTCCTTCTTTCTGTAGTCTGGTGGATTCGGAGGGTAAATGCCTAATATGCCAAGCACCCACCACTAGATTTAACGGAAGATGCGTCTCCTACCAAACATTCTGTTTAGCATACAATACTCGAGGGAACTGTACAGACGTACCTAGGGATTTTCAGCTTAATTCGGTAGGTCAGGTTATTAGCAATTTTGCACTATCTTGGGATTTAAACGGCAATTTTATATCATGTCGCTCAGGATTTACTCTCTTAAATAATAACTGTGTATGGCTCATTGATAACTGTGCGTCCTATACTCAAATGAGCGACTGTAGTTCCTGCACTGGTAACTACTACCTCAATGTCTCCCAGTGTGTTAATACAAGTGGAATATGCATAACTCCTGCCCCAGATGGAAGATCCTGCCTATTATGCTCCACTGACTTTGGGTTGGTTAATGGCACTTGCTTTGGGAGAAGAAACTTTGGAAAAACCTTCGATTCGGTAGGGTACCCCATCACTCTTCAGGCTGGCTATGGGTTGACAGAACAACGGGTGGGTATGCCCTTTAACTACAACTGTGCCAGACAGAATTTTACTAATGGACAGTGTATTGATTGCGCTAACTATTACACTCTGGTTAACAATACATGTATAGTAAATGACTCAAACTGTGCTAACTACAATGCTAGAGGGATTTGCCAGACATGTCGAAATGGATTTGTTTTCATTAATGGGTACTGCAGATCTACTGCTTTATGTTCCGAAGTCAGTGGGCAAGCATGTATTCGGTGTAGACCTGGGGCAGTACTTTCGGATGGTACCTGCATTAACAGACCCCTCCAAGGGTGCTCTCTCTACGACTCATAAGTTCTGTGTATTGGTTGCTTAAATGGGTTCATACTTAAAAGAGATAGAAGTTGTGCACGACTTCCTATCAACTGTCAGAACATATCGGATTCTGGAGACTGTATCCAGTGTGTAGATGGTTTCCTGCGTGCCGGAAAAATCTGTTTTAAAGAGGTTCAAAACTGCATAAGATACTCCGATACAAATGGGTTCTGTATGGGTTGCTAGGGTAACTTTACTCTAGTCAATAACTTCTGTTACAGGAATCCTCAGCTCTGCCGTGTTGTAAACCCAGTCACTCTTCGTTGTGGGTAGTGCCTCAGTGGATTTGTCATGATCAACGGAGGGTAATTTTGTGCTATGAACATATCCAACTGCATAAAATACAACCCTAACGGAGGCTGCAGGCAGTGTGCTCCTGACCTCCTCCTAGCTAACAACGTTTGTCTTAGGGTGGTTAGTAACTGTATCCGCTACAACCAGGACTACAGCTGCATGGAATGCGCTAAAAACTTTAACTATAGTTTAGTTAATGGTTAGTGTAAGGTTCTGACGGATAGTTGTGAAACCTATTCAGACGGTGTATGCGTTAAGTGTGCCAGTGGGTTCTATCTCGCCAACCAAGTATGTAGGCCGAATCCACCCAACTGCGACAATTTTACAGCTAACGTTGGATGTACGAGTTGTGCAATGGGTTTTACTGTTAGAAGTGGAAGATGTGTATCAAATAACGTTAATATGAATGGATGTAAGTCATTAATCAGTGCAGTTTAATGTGCAGAGTGTCTAGCAGGTTTCACTCTCAACCCTGATAGGATATGCTTCGATGTTATGTGCCTCCGCTTCGATACTACCTTCGCCTGTATCGAATGTCCACCTAGATTCTAACTCAAAAGTGGCTCTTGTATCAGTATTAACTGTTCAGCAATCGAACCTCAAACCAGAAGCTGTGTAGCATGCAACTCAGGGTTGCAACTTTTCCAAAAATCAACTTTAGCTTATTGTAGAGCCAGCAATTGTAAGACATTCGATGGCAGGGAAAACTGTAGGGAGTGTAACCCTGGATACTCAATAAATAACAACGGATTGTGCTCAGTTGCCAACTGTGTGACTGAGATTGAGTTTAAGTGCTTTACTTGTGCTCCAGGATATATATTGACTGCTGGACTATGTACTATTTAGAACTGTGTTAACTACACTGCTAATGGGTGCACAGCTTGTATCCCTGGGTTACTGCTTATTCAGGGGTTGTGCCTCCGAGATCCAAGATGCCGATTGTACGAGGTAGGGATGTGCCGGAGATGTCAGCCAGGTTTCTCAGTTAGAGATGGAAATTGCCAGCTGGCCTTTTGTGAGGTGCCTAGACCAGATGGAAGATGCAGTAAATGTCTCCCCGGTTACAATATAACTGTTCAGAGTCTATGTCAGTCAGTGTTATGCACTGGTAACGATAATGATGGATACTGCTCTCGGTGTGCTCAAGGGTACAAAATAGCTCCTAATCAAACTTGTGTAGTAGATAATTGTTAATCTTTTGGATCTGACGGTATGTGTACGTTGTGCTCTCCAAGATATGACCTATATGATGGAAGATGCCGACCTTCCAACTGTTCCGTTCTAGTGGTTGGTACCTACCAATGCAACATTTGCCAGCCCAAATTCAACGCACAAGATAATATTTGCCTTCCAAACAACTGTACAAGTTTTAATGCACGAAGAGAATGCACTCTTTGTGCTGTAGGTTTCAAATTGATAGCTGGTTTCTGTACCTTCATAAACTGTGCCAGAAGCAGCGAAATAGGTTGCGTGTAATGTACCCCAGGCTTTTCTTTCGATGAATCTGGGAGGTGCCTGACAAGGCTATGCCAAACATACAATATTTCTACCGGAGGCTGTCTTAACTGTTTCGACTCCTTCAGACTGCTTAATGGGCTGTGTGTTCCTACTTATTGTTCTAATGTGCTACCAAATAGGGGTTGCGCCAGTTGTCAACCAGGATACATATTAGACCAGTCAGGATTCTGTTGGCTGCCATCACCCTGCCGAGTATTAAGTTCTAATAGATTCTGCTCTGCCTGTTCCTCTGGGTTTACTTTAGATGGAAGTGGGTCGTGTGTACCTAAAAACTGTCTCTACAGTGAGTCTAACTCTTGCGTACAGTGCCTATCCGCATTTACCTTAAAAGATAAATTCTGTATTGCTAATAACTGTGCCAGACTGGATGCCAACAACAACTGTGTTCAATGCAATACCAATTACACTTTAGTTGACGGAGGCTTCTGTCAAATAACTAACTGTCAATCATTGTATTACAGTGAGTGTGTAAAATGTAGCTCAGGATACAAACTAACAGATGGAAACTGCCAACTTGATACATGCGCTCAATCCAACGATGCTGGAGTATGCCTCAGATGCATAGATTCCTATACTTTACGCAACCAGTCATGTGTATCAGATTTCTGTTTGATTTATTCCCAGGGACAGTGTACACAATGCAGAGGAGGTTCCATCTTACAGAATGGAGCTTGTATCAGAATAACCTCAACCATGAACGTAGTAGGGTGTACCCAGTACAATATTGTTGGGGAATGTGTACTATGTGGTCCAGGTTATAGTCTCTCATCCAAAATATGTGTTGCCAGAGGATGTCTAAAAGCAAGTAGTTTTGAATGCCAACAATGCCTTCAAGGATACTCTCTCACCTAATCCAATACAAGATGTCTAGCTGATAAATGTAGCAACTATGACCAACTAACCTTCTAGTGCCTGACCTGTCGAGCCAGTTTTATTCTGGTAGATGGTGTGTGTGTATTTCAAGCTCCTATCTAATGCCCACAAGGACAATATGCAGTCAATAGACAGTGTGTTGCCATTCCTATCAGATTCTGTGTGAGGATGAACAGTGATACTAACCTGTGTAGCCAGTGTAATTAGTTTACTCGATTGGTGGGAGGAAGATGTTACAATCTCAACAACTGTCAAAGTTGGGGAGCCAACGGTTGCTAAGTATGCAATCCTGGGTACTACGTGAGTAATGCCATATGTGTAACATCAGATGTACTATTCTGTAATGTTTCCAACTCTAATGGGGTATGCCAGAACTGTATTGATGGCTATCTTTTAATAAACAACGTCTGCCGAGATTTCACTGCGAACTGTGTCAATGCTCAACGGACAACCGGCTGTATTACCTGTGCTAACGGATTTTTAGTTAGGAATGGATTTTGTATTAGGCTCCCTCAAAATTGTGCGGGACTTTGGCCTAATGGCACTTGTTCAGCTTGTGTGTCTGGTTTTAGGTTTTCATCGATGGGTAACTGCATCCAGAGTGTATAGAACTGTATAGAGTACACTGCTGTAGCTTGTAGTCGGTGTGATCGAGGTTTCAATCTTACCTCAGCAGGTAATTGCGTCAGAACTGTAGAGGGATGTTCTCAGATTAGTCCCACAGGAGCATGTTTAGGTTGTTTACGATCCTTCCTGATGGTAAATACTACTGATAGGGGCCAGACATGTGTACGCAGAATCGATAACTGCATAAACTATAACGCTACTGGGTGCAATGCCTGCCAGATTGGTTACAAGCTGATCCTGGGTAGTTGTGTGTCCATCGTTGCTTACTGCGCCCAGTACGACATCAACTCACAATGTTTGACTTGCGATCTCGGTTATTTCCTAAGCAACAATCTATGTATACCCCTACCACCAAACTGTCTTTCAGTTAATGAGTACCTGTGCACTGCCTGCCGAAACGGGTATACTTTGGTGAGTGGGATGTGTGTGAGAGATAATTTGGATTGCATATGGAAGGATCCTAATACTGGACAGTGTGTAATATGTAGGGCAGGTTCCTATCTTGACGTCTCCCGATTCTGTCTGCCTGCTCCACCCAACTGTGTTAAGGTAAGCCCATTAGGCAACTGCCAAACTTGCTAGAATGGTACCACTTTGATGGAACAATCGTTCTGCCATACCCCTATTGAAAACTGTGTCAGATACAACTAAACAGGTTGTTCGTTATGTTCATTCAACTACACCATCATAGACAGAGTATGTATAAGCTTATGCAAAAAGTTTAGCAACGATACCTGTAAATAATGTGTGAGTGGGTACAGGCAATATGTTAACTGGTGTATTCCTTAGTTGCCTCGTTGCATAGGCTACCTGGGAGAAAAGTGTAGCGAATGTAAGTAAGGATACGAACTAACTGGTGGTGCCTGCATATCGAAGTACTGTTTAAATGTTGAAAATAACACCTGTGTTAAATGTGATCCAACAACTGTTCTTACTGACGGTACATGTGCTCTTCTATGCATATCTGAATGGAAAGGAGAATGTCTGGAATGCATTCGAGGCTACAACGCCAAGTATGGGACATGTGTTCCCTCTATACCCTACTGTGCAGTCTATGATTAAATTTCAGGTTGTGCTACCTGCCGCCAAGGATTCTATCTAACGGCTGAGAAAATATGCATTCAAACACCAGCTTTCTGTCGAAAGGTCAGCCCCTACGGAGACTGCTATGCCTGTGTTAATGGTTATGTTCCTAGCAGAGGGTTATGCTTGAATCTGAGCGAAGGAAACGCTCGATACTGTGATAGAAGAGATGCTCAAGGCCGGTGTATAGCTTGTATCCCTGGTTCCTTTCTATCTAAAACAGGGGATTGTACTGTTCTTACCCAAGGCTGCTAGATTCCTGATGGTACTAAGTGCCTGAAGTGCTCAATCGGATATATGCTCTCCCCTCAAAAACTCTGTGTATTTCAGATCCAGTTCTGTATATCCTATTCTAGTAACGGAAGTTGTTAAACATGCGCAGGTGGTTATTTTGTAGTCGGTGGCTTCTGTACCAACATCTAATTTTGTTCGAGTGCTTAGAGGAATGGTCGATGTATAACATGTGCATTCGGGTACTCGCTCATTAACAACATATGCCTTAAATCAGTACCCTTCTGTGTAAATTACTCTCCTAATGGAACATGTGCTCTATGTCTTAAAGACTACACCCTACGAAACAACTAGTGCGTACTGATGACGACTACTTTAAATCTAGGGGTTGTTTGTAGTAAAAAGGACTAAAATGGCACCTGTATCGAATGCATCACAGGGTTCACCCTAACTTAATTTAAAACTTGCGTAGGAATAGTTCCATTCTGCTAATCATACAACTATGTGGGAGCCTGCCAGAAATGTACAGGGAACCGAATAGTAACTGCCAACAATACATGCTAAATCAATCGTAGTTGCCTAACAGCCGACTAAACTGGCAAATGTAAATCTTGCTCTGCGGGTTTCGTCCTGCTAGCTGATGAATACTGCAGAAAATAACTAGCGGCATGTCTAATTTACAATATTTAGGGAGCATGTGCGGTGTGTTCTCAAAATTACACTGTAGTTGCAAATGGCACATGCGTCAAGAACTGGGAACATTGTGAGGTGATGAATGAAAGTGGATGTAGTAGATGTTCAGCAGGGTATATTGTTGGGACGAACGGGACATGTGGATAGTCTAAAGGATGCCAGTAATCATCGGGGAGTCAGTGCTCCAGCTGTACACCCAACTATGTTCTAGTATCAGGTAAATGCTTCGCTAGAGTTCTCAATTGTGAGGGGTATTCGCAGGCTGGAGTATGCCTCCAATGTCGCCCTGGATTCTCCTTTTCTTAGAATAAATGTAGAGCTTCGAATTGCACATCATATAATGGTTAGATCTGTACAGCATGCGCTAACGACTATATACTTACTGCAGAAATATGCATAAAGGCCATCCAATACTGTTTGAAATATGAATATGATGGGAGATGTACTACCTGTATTGATGGATACTACTTAAGCGAATTGTATGGTCATAGTAGCTGCACCCCACTACCTCCAAACTGTCTCCAAGTTAATACCTTAGGTAAATGTACAAAATGCTCCCCATTCAGTGAACTCCGAAACGATAAATGCATATCCAAAGTCAGTTACTGTTTCAAATAAGGCCCAGATAAACGATGCATAGAGTGTGCTCCAGGGTATTTCTTGTATGAGGAGGTTTGTATCCAGCTACCACCTAACTGCCAGAAGCTCAACACAAATCTAAATTGCATATAGTGTAGTCCTTCTTCAATATTAGTTAATGGATTATGCACTACTCCTACCAAAAACTGTAACCAGTATGATAACTCTGGGAAGTGCCTCACCTGTAAATTCCTTTTCTATTTGGATTAGAGTGGAAACTGTAAACCCTACCCCTAAAATTGTGTGAGTGTTGATCAGTTCGGAAACTGTCTAAATTGTTGCTACGGGTCCTATCTGCAGTTGGGAACCTGCACAACGCAACCTTCGAAATAGCCAAGCTGTCAGATATTCTATCGGTAGGCAGATCGATGCTTGAAGTGCCTAGCAGGATGGAAGCTCAGTACAAGTTGCAAGAAATGTGTCAAACTCGATGCGAACTGCTTATCCTTCTCTACGTATGACACCAGTATTTGTATCGCCTGCAATCCAGGTTTCACTTTACTGTCTAATATGTGCATAAAAGGACCTCCTGGACAGGTCAGTGTAGATAATGATACTGTAGTTTGTAGGCTAACCTATGTAGCTGAAGGGTCAAAGTGTTACAAGAATATCTCTCTAACCAGGCCTCTATCTGACCGAACAGGAGCTAAACTTATTTATAGCAGTGTTGATCCCCAGCTCGAGCCTGTATCTGTGAAATTAAGTGACAAGGGTTATTGGTCTCCCCAGCAAAACTCCAAAGAATAATATGTTGGTTATACAGTTTCCACTTCAGTTACTATCCAAGCTATTCAAATCCAAGGTACGGGAACAAACTCCTGGATAACCGACTTATTCCTTAAGTATAAGGCATCGAACTCCTCTGATTCTCCCCTTATCTGCTACAACAACTGTACGCTGTTGAAGGCTAATTCCGATGCAGTGTCAACTGTCACATTAAAGCTCTAAATCCCTATTACTGCATCCTAAATAAGAGTATACGCTAACAGTTGGCAGGAGAGGATAGGCTGCCGTATTGAATTTTTGATCGATTGATAAGAGTCTAAACTTAATTGTTATTGTCATATTGATGTTGATTCGAACAATATTGAGAGGGTTCTCTGTGGCAACTGTCCCTGCTATACTTCCTCCTCCCGCCTTCCAACTCAAAACTCACTCCCTCCCAGACATCCCCAAACTTCACCCAAAGTCACATGACTTTCTACTCAAAAGATGGTGGTCGTAAACCCCATTCGATAAAAATGGAAAGCTTGTAGTGCCTGTATTCTCCCTTCAAACTGGAGAGTACACTGGTAGTTCTGTAGGTACATCCCAGACTATTCTGAGAATTACCTCAAGAAATATTTAACCAACCTTTGCGACGAGATCTCATCTACAAGCTGTACCATTGGAGACTCCTTCTCAATAAGTTCAGGACGCATCTGACGAGAAATATTACCAGGACTGCAGGTTCTGGAAAGAAGGCAAGAAAGCAGAAAGGACAGGGTATGGCTAGGATGGGTAAGATTAGAGCACCTGGTAAGTTTGGTGGAGGTAAGGCCCATGGAGCTAAACCCAAAGTGTACTCATTTCACCTCAATGAGAAAATTAAACTTACTGCCCTTCGGGCTCTACTCTCCAGTCGACTGTTCGAGGGTAGGTTGAGAATCATTGATAATGACGAACTAGAATAGCCTAAAACCAAACTGTTCGACAAGATCCTCGTAAAGAACCTACCGTAGAGATAGACAGCCTGCATAATAGTATCTAAGAACATGAACCCGAACTTCTAGATGGCACACAGAAGCATAAAAAGGGTTAAATGCTACACCTCTTCCGATTTCGATGTGCTGGACCTCTTCAAGTTGGATAAGATATTGGTAACGAGGTAGGGGCTGCAGGAGATGAGCGACAACATCTTGAAAAGTATGTATGTGGTAACCAAACTGCCTCATATGCCAAACATCTAAGGTAAATCTAGATTTAGTTAGAACCTTCTTAAAATGAGGAGAAGGTGTAGTACGACCCTTCAAAACCCCTGGTATTTAGGTTTAAGATTCTTCAAGACTATCTAAAAATGTACGAGGAGCTAAGAAAGACCTAACCTTAGAAGGTCGAAGCATAGTTGGCGAGGACAATCCATGGTAGGAAACCCTAGTGACTTGTATAATTTAATTTAATCTCTATATAATCATTCCGTCGATACTAAAAAGTAGGACCACCATCTTATCAATTATTTACTCCCATTTATGCGGATAGAAGAATTAAACGACCGAGTATATTAGTAGCATTAACTCAGGCATGGCCTTCATGTAACCGAAATTGGACTTATAAACTCATCGCCTTTCTACGATTATTAGATTATTATTACCGAGTGTTTGATGGATAGGCTATTCGGTGCTAAACCCAAACAACAAGCCCCACCTCCTCCACCACCCCCTCCCCCTCAGCCAAAATACGAAGGTCCTCCTCCCGACTTCAACATGATGCAGAAGAAGGTATGTACCGAATAACCTAGGCCTAAAACAAATCGCGAGAACTCTCTGAAATCATCACTGGACTGGAAAAGGAAGCCGCCGAGATGTACGTGAAGGTGAAAAACGCTAAGGGAACCTCGAAGTAGATGTATAAGCAGAGGTGCGTGCAGATTCTGAAAAAAAAGAAGATGTACGAGCAGCAGCTGAAGCAGTATATGGGTCAGCAGAACACCCTGGACCAGCTGGCCTTTACTAAGGACAACATTCAGAATACTTTACAGATGGGCCAGATAATGAAGACGACAGTTGACCAACAAAAGCAGCTGTTCAACCAGATCGACCTAGACAAGATGGAGGATCTGAGGGACTAAATGGAGGATATGAAGTTCGAAACCGACTATATGAACGAACTTATGAGCAGGGACTACGACACTGGAGTCAACGATATCGATTTGGACGCTGAGATGCAAGACATCGACTCAGAGTTCATGCAGGAGGTTATGAAGAAGCCAACCCAACAGATACAACAGCCCGCCCAAATGAAGCAGACCCTACCACAACAGAAGAACTTTATCTGATGCTCCATATTCTCAAGAGTTACTATTCATAACATCTACTTGATAATTGCGAATAGTTGATGCTTGTAAGTTTGGTTAATTATTAGCTAATGCTATTTGATTCTCATTAAAATTTTGGAGATGGAATTCATTTTTTAAAATATAATGATGCATCGAACGTATAGGTATTTTTATGCTGTTATTTAGTAATTGGCGATGTCTAATCTGAAATCATAAACGAAGTAAAATGCAACTGTTAAATTTTTAACTGTCTGCTAGGGGTTCCACACAACGTGCATAAGTGGTTACTAATTATCCATCCGCCCCTCCAGCCTACTTGATAACATTTCTCAACATTTATGTATTCAGAATACCGGTATAGCGACAGTTAACAGTTGCCACCGAAATGGTTAGTGTAAATGACTTAGTATTTGTGCATTGAAGAGTGCTTTCCATAAGTTTAGATCATGCGGTCTAAGTATTAGGCATAACGTAATTCATTTCAGCAAAATCAACATTTGCTCCAACTCTATTGAGTAATTTAATGAATTCAACCCTATCAGCACGTAGATTGAATCCAGCAATATTTGTTTATGCAACCTTACCTATCTCTGCAGAGTCCAACCAACCCTTAGATCCTCAACTCAAACTTCACTTCCTAACTTTTCACATTTTACCTACGCTACAAATCGAGACTAAAATTAAGCATTTACCTCTCCAAACAGTAAGTATTTGATTATATAATTGTGCCTACTCTAAGCTCGCCAATTATGCTACATTGATACTGATATCCATCGGACACTCAACTGCCTTTCCTTACTGCTCCTCAACCCTAATTTAGAGTTTATATGCTTTCGTTGATGTGTTGCATAAGGTATTTGGAATGGACTATGTATTGATTTAAAAAGGCATTTAAAATCTAACTAGGCAGAATTAGAATATAAAATCAGCTCCACATTCAAAACCCAGCGTTCGATTTCTCAACAGTTGGTAAGCTGAACTGAGCACACCTGCATCAACCTACTTTAAGGATTTACAGCCTAAACTTACTTTGGCGGTAACGGGGCATCCGTTGCTTGGTGCATCGACGCCACCGGATTTTGTATCGCTTGGACGGCGAAAACGTCCTGATCATTCGCGTGATTCATCATGCGATGGATGCGAAGCGGGTTTTGGGGAAGGGGGCGCGTTGAACATGCACACGCATTTGGAATTTCGCGGAGACTTTGACTCGCGGGTCGGAACGAAGGACCAACTGCCTGGCCGAGACGTTGCTCTAATTCTGTCGGCTGGCCTTCGGGCGTCCGGCGTCGATGTCGGAGCGCTGGTCGAAGAAGATTGGGGCTGGTGTTTCTGGATTGAAGATCAAGGGGTCAAGGTTCTGGTCGGCTGTGGG
>JAOXNN020219009.1:0-15674 GCA_028571205.2 Hydropsyche betteni
CTAGAATAGGTTTTCAGATATGGTATGGATTGTCTAATTCTCACTTATCTTGTTTCGAACGAAGTTAAATCTGAAGATGAGTAGAAACGATTATGTGAACTACTTTAACACAGCAAATAATTCAAGCTTATGCATGTTCAAAGCCATAGATCAAGTTCTGCCCTTTATAAGATACGTCAAAACAACTCCTTCTCGCTGTCTGGCTTTGATTCATTAGAGTAAAAACACAATTTTGAGAGAACATCACAAAGCCAGGTTCACTAGTAATCGATTCAATGCATGTAGTAGATTGTAAGAGTCTACTACATTTAGGATCTTCGTCATGTCCAAAACATTTCGGGTGGATAACAGTTTTTGTGTGCTTATTTTGTATCGTATGGTACAAGCCATTTCAAGTTGCTATGAAGTTTAAGTTCATCGGCAATGCGGATAAGTATGGGCTGGCTAAATGTGCCTACAGTCCCTTCTTCTATAAGAAACTTGTTAACCTTTAAGAAGATGTTCCTTAGGTGTAACTGATTAGCAAGAAAGAGAAATTTTCGCATATGCTTTTTAACAAAAGATTCGGCTTGTTTAATCCAAAAATAGCAAAGTTAAAAACCTTAGCCTGGTGATAGAAAGTATGTAGATTCCCCTTAGAAATAGAGTACTATATACGAATGATCCAAAACTGTTGAGAGTGCCGTATTTATTACTTTAGATCGAAATTGTTGAAAGCGAGTTGTCTCGAACATATAAATTACACATAACGTTTGAGACAGGAAAGGTTCAATATTGTATCGGATAACAAAGTATATATAAAAGCAAACGAAGGTTAAGACCAATGAAAAGAGAAAAAGTATATTTAAAGGATCTTTTATAATTGATCCATGAAAATTGATAATAAAAATTAATTTTTACCCTAAAACAGACATCTGATAATGCGAAAAATAATTGTCTAATCCTCTTAAAATATTGATAGCAATTTCCATGTAATAAACAATAGAGTTGAAAATAAATACAAAATATTGATAAGTAAATCAGTTGTACAATACAAAAAGATGCAGAGTCTTTGAGAAATGTCTGTATTTGAGCTAAAGAATAGATTGAACTAATCACAAAGTATCCAGTGAATACTTTACTTATTTAACCATTTTGAATTCAAATTTTAGTTGCAGACTTCACATTTTTAATTATTAGAGTCTAACGTAATGCTTAAATTTAACAGCAGTAAGGTGTTTAGTTTAAAAGTATAAAATAAAATATCCCTTACTATTGGTGGGTTATGGCTATAAGTAAACAAGTTAACGTTAACTGCAAGTGCCTAGATCGATCTCAACCTATTTAAATTTCGAGGTCCTCCGTCCCCCAAGCGGAACTCTCAAGCACTCCAAAAACCTATTTTTAACACTTTTAATGACCCAGTTTTCCACCTCGGCAGTTTCTGGGTTTCTGGGACAAGGGGGATACCTAAGTGGGGGTTTCGGAGATAACTAAATACTTTATGCAGCTCAAAGGTCGTCATTACATGTAATGACGTGGCGCATCGACAAATAATTAGTATTCATAATTTACTGTTAATGTTTACTCATCTTGATTAAACAATTAATTTATTTTTACATTAACGACTTGCCTGCTCAACTGTTTGATTGCTTTGATTGCATTCATTATTACTCTTTGAATTAAGGGTTTCAATAATATAATACCTAATTAATTACAACTCTAGTGTATGGGTAAAGTTCTAAGCATTGTAAAAGCCTGGAAAGAAACTACTATTCCCTAAGATGACTAAGCGATTGACAAAGCAACAGACTATCTGTTGTAGTTGCCCGATAATTTTACCGCTTCAATGGAGACTTACGATGCTATGCGTACAGTTAATCTACACCTGCTGAAGAAAATGATAACAAACATCAACTCAGAAGGGAAGCTGTTTGTCAATAGAGTAATATTACGTTTGTTGGCCTCTGGCAAGATGAACTCCTGCATGAAGAAACTATTTTTTCGTTGGTTAGTGGTTCATACAGAAATCAATTCAAAAAACATTTTGCTAATTAAATCTTTTGACATCTACTTTTTGGAAGTGTTAGCAAAACTCATTCTTATGATGTCTTAAAATAGGAGTTTAAGAGTGGTAGACTCACTTTCATTGTATCAACTCGATACCGAAACAACTCATCTTACTGAAGAATTCAAAGTTCCTAACAGAAATCATCAATCTATTGTGCCTATTGAGAATTGCTTGGAGCAGCAAAGTGAAAATGAATGTAACGCTGCTTATATTACGCTTAGAAATACACTTTCAAGACTCATAAAATTAAAAACTTCATTCTTTACAAGATCTGACAATACCTTGTAGATTTTCGAAAGACTTTGTGAACATACGTTCATCATTCTTACCTAGATCTATTTCCATAAAACTCACCACAAAGCCGTCAGATAGTCAGTTATCTAGCAAAAACCTTAAGAGTCAGTTATGTTTGGAGCATATTTTCTAGCTTATTCTGCTGAGCATCGGAAAGGAGCTCTATTCGACATTTCAAGCAGGTTCCTAATATCTTTGATGCATGATGGCCAAACTCCAATGGAGATTCCCAGTTTTCCCACTCACCTATTTACAAATATTCCAGTCATAACTATAAGCAATATGTACCAATTTATTCTGCTCAACTGTTTAGATGTTTTGATTAAGTAGCGAGTAGAAGTTGAAGAGGAAGTGGGAGAAAGCAAGACTAAAAGGGTTTCGTACATTTCAAAGATGGACATAAACAAATACTATGTTTGGAGACTAATTCTATATCTTACAGAAGGAGATCAGGCGAAATTCGGGTAAGTGAGTTGTTTCAAACTGAAGGAGCTCTGCAATACAACGAAAATTTCAGACATATAAAGGATATTCCTTAACAAAATCATCAAAAACTGTGTTAAATCTGCATCGAATCCACATCTAGAGAGATTTTTGAAATCTGAAAAGGTCTAATATTAACTCATCTTCACAGACAAAAAAGTGACGCTCCTCCCCTCTCAAGTTGCAAATTATCTGATGTAAATAATTGACAAAATACCTGAGGAAACATCAATGTACATTGAACGATATATCTACTCAGCTTTATTTCTCAAAATTGTTGAACCTTTGTGGAGTTAAGCTCATCTATGGAATATTGTCAAGGCGAAACTCAAACAGAATAAGTTAGGGAATGGAATTCCGAAACAAATGCTTGAGGTTCAATAGTAGCATAGAAATCAAAGAGGTTTGGTTGAACCAGAATAGATATAAATTTGACGGAAGCTAATGATAATCTTCAATAACTTGTGGAATATTAAATTTAAATTGAGTAAGTTGGATAGAATCAAAGGTTTAAAGGAGTACTGCAAGCTTGCTAAATATAGGGACTGAGATTGTGAACGATTTCGGCCAGTTTAAACCTATTTCTGTTGTATTCTCTCACATCCTCCACTTTATAACACTCCAAGAGGTATTCAAGAAGTCCATAAAGTTCTCTGTCTTAAGGATCTCCTGTAAATTATGGAATAGGGATTCCATTATCAATTACGTGACCGAATGAATATGCTAGATTGTCCACTAGAATCACATTCTTCAAATCTCTGTTAGTCACCATATGAAGATCTTTAACGTAAATTCCAAGGGAAGTTCTAAGACAAGCATTTCTTGAAAGGAAGCCTGTAATGCTTGCGCCTCGTTAGTTGAAAAATTATGTGAGTGCCTTAGCGTAGTTTTCGCTTGAAGCAGTGAAAATATATACTTCGAAAAAGTTACTGACAGTTTGAAGAAATTAAAGACAGTAAGGTCTTAAAGCAAAAGTAATCTACATTGTTTGCTTTGAGCTGTTGCCTAGTTCTTGATTTTCAATCAGAATGTTTAAGGAATGCTAGAATTTGACTTGAGGATTTTGGGAAGTATGTATAAGAGTTTAGTCGAGATCCAAAAATAAAGTCTTTTTGCCGACAATGCTTGTTGGAAGAATGAGTTTGTATCTTTCTCTTTGCTAAGTTGTCAAGCTTGGCATTTTCATAATATGTTTAATACCGAAGAAACAACTAAGTATATGAGCGATTTGCTTTTACCTGCTAAGGTTGCTGGAAAAGAATAGGTGGGAGTAGGGAAGAGGTTGGTCACCCGTTTTACTCTTCTCCTATTCTTACTGAAAGTTCATGGTATAGCTGTTTTGTTGCAAGACCTTCTCTGTTGTCTTTTATGAGTCGATTTGATTGTTTGATGGTACACAGATCTTAGACGTTTTGAGTTTTCTAAGTGGTTTTGTTTTAATGATTGGCCTCACTTTCATTTAGAATCAGTTTAATTAATTATTCGAGCATCGGACAATTATTAGTTTTAAGGATGAGTTTTACAAAAAAAGCCTAGCTATAGATTCTACAGCAACTATCCTCTAATTAGATGTTCTTTGAGATAAAATAGATAATTTTTAATTATGAACTGTCGTTAATTCTTGCTATTTAACTAAAGATAATTTTACAGTCACATATTGATATCAGGGGCAGGAGGTTATGGCTGTTGCTATTGCTAAGAAGATTGAGCATCAGAAGAAGAACTCTCTTCTAACTTTTTGACTCGTTTTGCTTTTGACTCTAGCTTGTGGATTTTTTTAGTTTTAGTTAGGGTTTATTTCGCTTTCTAAATTGACTCTGAATTACGTGCTGGATGAATCTTTTAAGTTTGAGCTTACTCATGACATATTCATAGTATTTTGAATTCTTACCACTAACAGCAGAGTTCTTAACATCCATATTTGTAGAGACTCTCGCAAATAATCTTCTTTCAATACCTTCAGCGATGTAAGGCTTAAATTAAAACCACACTAGATTAAATCTGAATTACTATCCTCAATTTCATCCTGCATACCGACAGTATCTGGCTTGTCTTTACGAGTGAATTCACTTACCAAATCTGCTGCCATTTATTTGTTTGTAAGAACTATATTGCACGAAGAGTCGTTTAACCACTCGATATTAAACAAATACTTCACTCCAAAGTATTTCCTAATCCCTTCGTTGCTCAAATAATCCACCCCGTAGAGGTATAACTAAAATATCCTAATAGAGAGTACTGCGTTGTCTCTTAGCTGAACTTTTTCGTCTGCGAAATCGGGAATGGCCTTCTGTTAAAAGAATTCTAAGTAGATTGTTGTAGAATACTCTATGCATCCTTTACTTACACGGTCGTAAAGAATTTTCTTGCTCTTTCGTAGATGAGTTTTTAACGTTACTGAGGATCTGCTATTTACTAAAGAATCTGAAGATCTTTTAGGTAAGCCTCGTCACCACTTTGCTTGGCCTTTCGTAGTTTAATTGTACGAAATTCTTCGAGCTGAATCAAGATGTATTTCTACAGTAAGTTATCGAAACATCGATCCGAACTTTTCTGCCCTTGACTTCATCTTTTTGTTGAGTTCGTCAAGTTAGGCCTGTTGTTTTACAGCTTCCTACAGCTCCAAAAACATAACACTCAAATAATAGATATTAAACTTCAATAATATGGCTTGATTCTATTCCCATACTCCAGAATATATGCTTGGGTTTTTATTATGGGCACAGATTAATGTAGAGTACAAGCAGTAATGGTAATGTGCCAGAGACTATTCGACTACAAGTAAATACATAAATAAACCAATCATTTAGCGTAGGATCTGTATTATTTCGTATGGATTGTCTTTGTTCTGAGCTGGTATTTTGGAGTGAATAACTGCCAGTTATTCTAGGAGTTGTCTGTTTGCAAGATGGGTTTATCCTTTAGCAGTATTTAAGTGGTGATAAGGTTAATTTCTTCCTTATGGTATTGCGTTATATCGCAACACAAGCTAACATTAGAGGATGGCCTCTTTTTGTAACATATTGGTGAGTCTTAACAGTTGAGCTCTGAATTTTAGTCGATAGGGGATAGTGGTCCTGAGCTAATTTATACAATAACTTTAGGCTTCGTATTGTCTTGCATATTTTATTCTATTTGGAAGTTTTTTTATCGGTTTTAATAGCTTATCGAAGGGCTAATTGTTCAAAAACTACAGAAATATTTAATTTCACTTAATATTGATATTTACGAATTAATAGTTTTAGCTAGGGTACGCTAAATTAAGTATATGTTAGTTAGTCACAAGGAGTAACTACAAAACTTCAAAAGTTTAATGATTACCAAGATCATTTTTATCAAATACTAAGCAATACATACAAAGTTATATTTACTCATACAAAGCTATATTTAGTTTATGGGTTATTTGACTGATTGTATCATAACTTGGCGAAATGAGTGCTTAGATCTGTGAATACATCGTTAATTGGCCTCTAAGCATTGACTTCCACAAGTTTTCCATGAGATTTGAATATTTCTAGGACCGGTAAGGTTTCCTATTCAGCTACTTTAAACCTCTTCTTAATGCTCTCTAGGTTATCATCGACTCTCCCTGAAAATTTACTCCTTTCTAACAGTCTTTCTAACATAATCGCCTAAATATTTTTTAGTATTTACCTCGCTGCATAACAGATTGACGGCGAAAGGTACTTCTGCAACATCCTTCATCTGTGCGAACCAATTCTCATAGTTTTCCTTATTTCTAGGGAATCCATCAATTAGGAATTTCCCTTCCTACATTTCAAGTTTTCTTACTTCAAGGCCAGACTTTATCATTGCAGCATGAAGGAGTCCGACAGTAATGGAGCTGGGGACTATTTTGCCTTCCTTGATGTAGCTCTCTATTAGTTCTCCATTTTTGGATCCACTTTTTCGCTAAATGATGTAACTTTAACTTCTTAGCGTAGGAGATCACCTGCTGAGAGGTGTTTAAAATGGTAGTTTTTCTGGATGAGTTCGCTCTGAGTGCCTTTGCCACTGCCTGGCCCACCAAGGAAGAACACGACTTTAGGTTTCTTCAACTCCATTTTATTATGTTAGTATCCTATTGAGAATATAGATTTATGCATTAATTTTGAGAAGCTTACCAATAACTCTGTACTCCAACTTTTCCTCCACATCAGCAATCAAGTAACCAACCACTGATAAATTTAATCAAAGTATTGTTGATTATCGAAAACTAATAATTTTCTTTCAATTCTATGGTATCAAGAGATATTGAGTAGTGATAATAGGCGTATTGTAAATTAATTTTATTACATACGAATGTTATCACCTGAGACTGAATAGATGATATCGGATGCAATCATGCAAAAATACGGGTACATAAAGCGGCATACGGAACCAAGGAAAAGAGTGGTATCGGTTGAGGCTGTTTAAATGAGGTAGGTGAGAATTCCGAAAACATTTATGGCAGATTAGCTCAAATAGTTAGACCAGTCTATCCAAGAGAGTGAGAACAGATACAAGAACCAAAAAAGAGACTATAAGAAGTGTGTGAGGTAGATGGTTCGAGAGTATAACTATATAGTATCGTATCAGCATCTAAAAGATAGGTCAAGCCAAGAGGCTCGGTAGATTTTGAAGTTACAACCGAAATCTACTCAAGAGGTGTTATTTGAAAACATGAATAAGTTGAAGAAGCAACTTTTGGATAAATCTAATTGCTAGTTACCCTCTCAATTCGAGCTGAATAATACGCTGAACTCAGTTTTTAGAAGTTACCACGAGAGCTTTTCCAATAGGCTCAGTTCTGAGGCGCATAGGAGAAAAGTTTCAACTTTTATAGACCAAGGAGTTTAGACAAGGTTGACTCGAGGACAATCTTTTGGAACTAGCACTAGACAGCCGAAGATTAGTGTCACTTTAAGAAATGAGAGAGCCAAACCTCAGAGTTTGTTATAGCCGTTTCCTTAGAAGAGTAATTACGATGAAAGCAAGAAAGTAGAAGTTAAGATTAAACAATAGAAAGAAATCATGGAACTATGGCGTTTGAAGATATCAGAGCACAAGTAGGCTGTACAATCTAAGTTAAAGTCTGCATCTTAGGGACCACGCATTTCATCCAGGCTGTCGAAGAAAAGTAAATAGAGTCAGAACCAATCCAGCAGACACAAGGTAATCGTAGAGGAGCCAACTGGTTATACAGGTATTTTAGTTAATCATAAATAATTCGAGATGGAAGAACGGCCTAACGAGCTTATTCATAGTGAAAAGGTCAGTAGAGGACGCAAGAGGAAGCAGATCCTTGCGAAAATCATAAGAAAACGGAGCAGTAGATTTATAAAGCAAAAAGGAACGAAGTTATTGCTTGAGTTTGATGCAGATCAGGCCGCCCAAGGTTTGATTCAAGGAAGGATGGCAGAAGTTTAGCCAATTGAGGAGAAGCCACCAGAGCCATCAGTATATGATGATAGCAACTTTTAGTTAGCGGTATTATAGGGTCCCCCGAAACGAATGCCTAACACTACTGACTATAATGTGGAATACAAGAACGAAAAGATTAATATGTCTCTGAGAACGAAGAGGCATTGAGTTCAGATTTGATACTTGAATTAAACTGAAAAAATAATATCTCAAAGGAGACTAACATTTATCGTAAGGTAATCGATTCGATAATTTATGTTTTTCATAAAATTAGATAGCTTCTGTTTATAAATAGAATAATTTGTAATGGAAGTCGACGATAATAAAAAATCATTTATTAACAGTAATATGATTTTAAAGCCCACCAGCCAACCGCTCCAAAGTCCAATTATCAATAAATTTAATAGATTTAACCTAATCTAAGTAGACAGATTAGTATTCTGTACATAAATTAGCCATTTCTCGTTGATCCTAATAAGCAATCCATAGATAACATCACCACTGCTAATCACATTTCGCATTACTTTTATGAAATACCTACAAAATACAACCTGCAATTCATCTCCAAGGTATAATAGTTAAAAATAAACTAGTTCAAATAGATCAAGCGCAGTTAGGACATAGAAATTGTTCTCCGTTGGTGACGTTTACACATTATGGGTGAAACCACTGCTTGCAATTTTAGCATTCCAGTCCCTATTCCCCTTTGTGTTCGCTTCTACAAATGCAAAACTTAAATTTCTCTGCCTGAGGTTTCTTCGGCCTCCACCCTGTCGGCCAACTTGATAGATTTTGAGTTATCTTCTCAACTCCCTCAAATAGCTTCCTTAATTACTTTATCTTTTTATTCCTTACTTCCTACATCACTTAGTACTGGTGGGGAACACGATGTTTTTAACAGCTAATCTATCGGATTATGCGTTATGCAAACTTCACAGTTGCCATAGATACCCCGAAGCGCCTGGCACACTAGGGATGGAAGGATTTTTGACAGCCATGTTCTTGGCATTACACACAGTATCCCTCTGGAATTTAGCATACATAACACAGAGTCTTCAATTTCTTTTAGCTGATATTCCTGAAACCCTTTACCACTCCAGCTCCCTCGTCAAAATATAGTTAAGGAAGCCATCTGAAACAGGTTGCGTGGACGAGCACATTAAAATATCTTAAATCTTAGGGTTTGTTTGTAGCTACGATACGAATTCTTGTGTCAGAACCACAGTCCTCGATATCTGTGTTAAAGCTATATTACGTAGGAGGGGTGTTGGAAGGAATCTACCACTTAGGATGTGATCGTTTGACTGAAGTTAAGTTGGAAGCATCAATCCTCCTCTACAAACACATATTGCACATACAGCTTGCTATTCAGGAGTTTTTTTAGAGCAGGTGTAGCATTCAAAGACCATATCTGAAGATAGCCCAGGATAGCATTTTCTATGGACAAAAACATCGCACCCAGAGCATTGTACTAACGGATTTGTCGGCGACTGGCAACTCGACAAGCACATCTCACAAATGGTTTTGGTCGAGGCTAACTTTTAATGGTACTTTTTCGATTTGAGCATTTACCTGTCTTCCAGTTAAAGATACTCGAATTATGAATACTCAATGTGGTATTTAACGGGGTCCATGAGGTAAGCCAGTTGTTTAGTTGTTTAGTCTTCCTACTAGATTTTATTTTGGATGGAGCTAAGCAAGGTTTGTGTTTATTGTTGTTGAGAGTCTAGTTGCTGATCCCAGTAGCTAATCAGTCTTTATAGTGGAGCTTATTGGATATGAGGTAGGCCTTCATTTCGAGAGTGCTCTCGGATGAGATTCCTATTTTAGAGAATAAAAAGGTCATCGTCCATGTCATAGTTTTACTTTATGTTTGAAGATTGGCAGTGGGGAAGTCTAAACCTGAGCAGAGGTTTCTATTGACTTGCGCGCCAGTACTCATCGAGCTTAGGTATTGAAGCAGCAGCAATGGGGCTGAAATAGACACAGTTGATGAAAAACCAGAAATTTTCGGTGGTTCTGAGTTTGGCTGTATTAACAATAGAGTTACCCAAGGCTTATTGATCGATTGGCTTGGCTCCCAGCAATAGCTCTCTGAGGATGTCGAATGCCTAGGTGAAGTCTTCAAAAATAGAGGGCTATTTAGGAGGAATAGGCACCACCTATGCTATTTGTGGTTTATCGGTTTAAGACTGTTAGGTCTGCTTTATTTCTTTAGAATCTACAAATAAGCTTCCAGATTCGTCTTGTGCAGCCACTGATTCACCCTCTTTTTTAAACATCGCCACAAGCGCTAGCTAAATTATATCCCCTACTATTCCTCGAGAACAGCATCCTGCGAAACTAAACCAAGCAACATCATCTAATCCCCTAAGTTCTTTCGAGAACAATTGGAAATTATATCTTTTCTGCGTTATATTATTTAACATCTACTTCTCTTCCTTCAGCTGTCTCTGTACTCAAGCTAACTCTTATCTTTTGTCGATTTATCACTGTTCCGACACCCTCTTCAAACAGTTGAACGTTAGCATTAATTTGCTTATAATAAACCATTATTAGCTGATAAACTATGATTTATCGTCCATACTAAAACATATAATATTTAAACTATTCTAAGATTATCTATGGAATCAAAGGAAACCACTGAACATAAATAAAATCAGAAGTATTACTTGCACAATACAATAAAGAGTATCAACACTAAGCAAGGATTTCTTCCAAAATCGATGGCTATGTTTAAGTAGCCATTCAGGCAGTAAATACTTTGTGGAATCGCCTACTCAAATATATTAGAACTGCATCTAGGGCTGAATAAAATAGAGAAACTAGACTTCTTAGTACCAACCAACATTGCAAACTTAAGGATTTTGAATTTGAGTACTTGATTCTTTAAATACAGACAGTAATAATGTGGCGGACCTTTCACCTCTTGTACAATTTGACTTCAGGAAACTATCCTAGCTCCATTTGAGTACGAAACAGTTTATATAGACTCCAATTAGATAAGAGATCTCCACTGCCTGAGAAAAGTAAATTTCAAGTAGTTACAAACATTATCTCTATGTAATTTATGTTTGAATTCAGCTTCGAACAAAATATCGGACTTAAGACCTCTCATTCACACATCACTCCAACGAATTGAGAGATTATTCCTATCAAATAACCTAATATCTGACATTAGCTGCTTAAGGAAGATGAATTTTAGATCAGTTAAGCATCTATACATCGCTAATAACCCCATCAGATGCTATCGGTTGCTTATGGTGATGAGACTCTACAAAATTGAAATTATTGGCGTCAGTAATATCACTAGTTATTTAGAAATGTTGTGGGATCCTCAGCATGCCAGAGTAAATTTGATCGAACTATTGCAAAGTTATCAAAGGAAAAATGATGTATGTAAAACGGTTAGTTTTTATTGAATGATGGTTTATCATTCTTACGATTAAATTACGCACCAAATGATCAGACAGCTATCTGCGCCAACGGAAGCAATGTATTTATCGTCTTTGGACCAACATAGGTTAATTACACAACCTGAATGCCCTGCATATTTGTTGTTTCTGCGTTAACAAATAGGGTTTCTGTATATTCGTATCTTATTATCATCTTCCCCGACTGCAATATACTTCTGGCTATAAGATCGAGAAATGACGTTGAAAAACTACAACTCCTATGACTCCTTCCAGAGTTACTGAGTTTCCCAACAGTATCGACCTAAAGAACACCATAGAGTTTATCTGAGCCTTTCTCTGAGTTACTTATTGGTCTTGCTACCTTCAAGAATGATCTATTACTGGGTTTGGAGGTTCCAATAACGAAGCTCTCCTTAATTACCACAGCTTCGAAGAAGAGTGTTGTTCTGGCTAAAATCAATTGTACAGATAAAGCTTGAGTGGCCGAACAGTCTAGCCTTCAATAGGAGTATTTAGCTATCTGGAGATTTGGGTTGCACATCGAAGAGATAGATACAGTAGTCATGACATCCAACAGCTAATAAGAGTCCATCATCTGAGAAGGTGATGCATTCGGAGCGATCTTTAATGTCGTATGCTTACCAACTCCTAAATGGTTCCTTTCTAGACAAATGTACTACACCACAATGGTTCACATATGCCAGTAACTAATTGCTGATAGCAAGGGTTCTAGATTGTTGCGAACAACTAAAGTTATTGAGTCCACAGTTATCATATCGCTTATTAAATTAGACTTTATGGCTTATTGACAGTATTTGTTAGGTAGTGTTTTCAGTTGAACCGACTTTAATTACTTTGTTATCTTAACCACAGGAAATGAAACTACTCGATGAAGAGTCGTAACTAAGGCCGCCAACAACTCCAGATGAATGGGCATCTAAAATTATGGTCTGCTCTCCTAAATAATCTATTTAAAGGATTTTACCGTTGCGTAGCCCTAGTAAAATGTTAGACTAACAGCAATCTATGGATCTAGCGTACTCTGATAGTTGAATTTGCTTAAGCTATTCCATATTCTCGTTGAATATTTTGAGAAGTTTATCGATGGAGCCAGTTGAGTATATCTTGCTATCTTTGGCACACAGACAAAAAATACAACCTTTGTGCACTTCGAACTGCTTACTGTTGAAATGTACTGTGCCCTTGTTATCTCCAATAACTGTCTTGCCATTCATGTAAACTACACTGGCACAACATTAGCTTCGAATTTTATTCTAAGTGAACTTTCCTTCCTTAGATATTTAGAGAGTGAATGCTCCTTTATTGCCAGCTATTGTGATTTAGTTTTAGTATGTGTCCATATCATAAACAACTCCTTTGCATTTCCAACTGCTCACCTTCTAACCGTTCTTCTCGAAGTTCCATACTGTCAGGATGTTGCTTTTATTGATCTATCGAGACAGTGTCGCAATGAAGGATTGGTCGTTGAGGAATTTCACCAACCCGACAGCAGAAGATTTATTAGGGAGATAGAATTTACTTATTTTTTACATTTTACTTACATTCCAAACGCATATTTATCCACTCACCCCGTAGGATCCTGTTGCTGCTAGCTTCCTTTTTACATCGTAGGTTAGACTAGTAATAGAGAACTTGTGTGCATTTTGATAAGCTTATTCGTCATACTATGCATCTTCTCCAATCACTCCAAAGTACTCCTGTTTGTGGGTCTTCGTATCCATGCAGATACCTAGTGAAGCTGCAGTAAACAGAATCTTGTTGTTATTGATATAGAACAGGTTGCGAGTGCTTGACAGACAGTTATACCCACAGACAAATTACAGTTTCAGAGAGATATCCGGAAGCGAGCTTTATCTTTTAGGTAGAGGAGAAGGGACTATGAGTGCTCCATAGAACTGCTAAACATCTTAGGGTGCTTCTTCCTAAACTTCGAAGTCTTAACTTTCTTAGACGAAGTCGTTGGCCGCCTCAATACTAACTTCCTCAAACTCAGCATCGTAAATGTGCTTCTTTGCTTTGGGACTGGATTGGAGTTTCTCTCCGAAGTTAGAGACATACTCTAGGTCAAACTCTTCAGCTGGCTCCATAAAATTATATTGATTAAATGAACTTACGACCAGTTGTCAGTCCAGAAATACCTATTTCAAAGGCATAGACACTATCTAGAGATCAGATCAGCCTTTTAAAAAAGTTTAATCCTACAATCCGAACCCGAATAAGTCGTGCTCACAGCATCAATGATAAATCAGGGCTTTACTTCAAGATGAGAACTGAAGCTAGCGAAAAGAAGGATGAAGATCAGCTGGTAGTACGCTTTGAGTCTAAACTCACACTACCACTTATAAAGAAAGAACATATTTAGGAATAAGCTATAAAAGACAATAGTCAAGTGATTAAATAGATGGACGAACTAATAAAATAAGAGTTTACTACAGAGCATCTGAGTAGGATCATCGGAGGAGAGTGTAACTACGCAACTGTATGCAGGATATTCTTAGTTTTGAAGGACAAGGAGCAACAGATTGAGCTCAGTGGCTGCAGTAACGATGGAAAGTTCACTGTAGCTTGGAGAATGTCTGAGATATATGCAACAATTGTTGTTCTTATTAGCCTAATACTCAAATAGAACAACCCGAAGTCTCTGAGACTGCTGTTGCCTACAATAAGAAGTATCCTTAGGAATCATCAAGAGATGTTACTCTTTAAGATGTAATCCCTAGTAGATCAGTTCCAAACAGCAGGATAACTGTAACTGATTTAGAAAGTTGCAGAAATACGCAGATTATTGGATTTAAGAATGTTTGAGCATGATCCTCAACGAAAAGGCAGGCTTGTATCTACAACGTTTAAATTAAAGTAGACTCTCTCGACAGCGTACTTGTATTGTGATACAGAATCCATAAATAACCGAAGTATATTTCCCAATTTTCATCATACATGCAGTCTTTTGCAAAGAACAGTCCACAGACTATAATATAGAATGTGTTGAACTAGAGTAAAGTTGGATTAAAACAAATTCATAAGGATAAAACTATTAATCAGATCCCTATGTCTGTAAAGTAGGGTACGGAGTACACGTTGTTTCTCGATCTGGATGAGACATTAGTGCACTATATGTAGTCGATGTAGAAACTACTGTTGAGGCCTTATCTGCAGGTATTCCTAAAGTAAATAGCTAAATGTTATTAAATCATAGTCTATACGGCTGCGTCGAAGAGATATGCTGACTGGGTGATAGATACCATTGACACTAACAAAGTGATTTCTCGGAGACTGTACAGGCAAGACACAGTAGTGAGGGAAAGTATATATTTGAAGAGTATTGAGAAGGCGGATCGGAAGGTTGAGAAGTCTTTGATAGTGGATAATGTGGAGGAGAGCTTTAGCTTGCATCCAACTAATGGTATAAAGATAAGAGGATGGTACGGCTAGAGGAATGACAGGGTTCTGCGAGATTTATTCCCTGTACTGAAGGTATTATCAATGAAACCATCCAGAGATCTCCGATAAGAGATGGCTAAGCTACGTCTTCATAAGAGACATACGATTCTGCAGGATGGGTTTAGTTTGGGAGGATGAGTCTATTATTGATATTCTATTTATTTATCCTTATTATGTGTTGGTAGATATTGAGATGACAATAAGAATAGCCATTAGCTTTAACCGTGGAATAATTTAATAACGAACTATAAATCAAGTTTACTAAAATGTAATTAAAACTCTAATTACTTACTACAATAAGATTAGTAATTACCGAAAAAGGGATGAACGGTATGGTGTATTTATTAGACTATTAAATACTATTATTTAATGGCCTAACTTAGGTAATGAGTTATAAACAAATTGATAAGCTTCTTAATCTGCGGTTACTCTAATTTATAAATTTACAAAACTGATATCGAAATTTAACCTATTAAATAGTGTTGATTCATATTAGCCATTTTCAGTCATCTTTAGGCTAGCCTCAGTATCCTCTGTACTTGTGGGTATATTTAATAATAGAGGTT
>JAOXNN020219026.1:0-15663 GCA_028571205.2 Hydropsyche betteni
TGTAATTATTTAAAATAACAATATTACATAAATAAATATTTCGTAACTAATAATTTAATACTGATTTCAGATTTCTCAACAACTCCAATACTTCCAAATAACCGAGTCCTTAAAATAGAAGATCCATCCACTAATTTAAATCTTCTCACATGGAACCCACCTCAGTATCAAATTTCATGTTATCACAACAGTAAAAACATTATTTTAACCGATAAAGTAAAATTTTATCAAAATAATAGCATCAACGCACGGGCTTGTAAGATTCAAAACATCCACGGAAAAACTATCGCAATAGCTGAGCGGGAAGTAAATGGTATGTATTATAAATTAGATAAAATTACACAAAAGTATAATTGACAAGATATATTTTTAAACTAATTGAAAATTATAGGACTGTCTCAATCTGTTTTTTTTAAAAAACAATTTGAAAAAGATGAAACTCATACGATTCAAAGGATGAAACGTGAAATAAATCAAACAATAAGCGAAACCAATCCTGACATCATTAATAAAAAGACAAGCAATATGAATCGACAAAAAAATTCCAGTTCTACAACAACTAACGAAAAAGACTCGGCCGAAGATAGATCCTTTAAAAACCAATTTATAATACCTTGTATTGTAGAATATTATAATCTTGTAAAATCTGTCACGACTTTAGATAAAGAACTTGATAATGCTGTCCAGATCTATACTAAAATGTATGATTACATGAAGGAAAAGGTCCATGTTCTAGAAAATTCAGAGTCATATCCCGTTTTAAATAAATTGTTATTACCTGAAGATTTCAAATTTGTAATAATGAAACAGCGAGAAATCATCATCACTAACAATTACTTCTCGCTCGAAAACGATATTGGCATCACTCAATTTATGGAATTGTTGAATATTTTGTGTGATTACACAGATATTATTGCAAAAGTAAACAAATCGACTCTTATTATGGATGAAATGTTTGATGAGTTTGACAGAAAGTGTAATGAAAATTGTAAGAATTGATATTCACTGAAAGGTAATTGAATCTAATTTCATCCTCAAAATAATTATAATATATTTTTACCTTAAAAATAAATTAGTTAAGAGTTCAAAGTACAAATAAATCCATAATTTCTAATCTAGAAACTATTTTTTTAATTATGTAATAATTTATCAATATTATCAGTACATCAAAATATAAGCCATTCCAAATAAGGTAATATTCAAATGATCACATATATGTATAATATAATCAAATATATCTGTTTTAAATTTAATTGACCAATATTCAAATGGCTTGTATTTTATTTTAATGTTCTAAGTATGAAACTGATTTGTAATTATAATTTTTTAACATAAAAATATATTCATTTGCCTTTCCTTTCACCTTATATTTTATGTAAAATGTTCCCTCATAAGTTGTAAGATTGTAAATAAGGCTATGTAAGTGTAACTATTGATGCCTTTAAACATTATATTTTTTTTGAAACGACTAATTTTTATCAGAGAAAAATGTATAACGTGGACCAAATAAAATTATATTATACTACATTTCCTTCTTTTCATTTAAAGTAATAATCAATTACTTATTAATACCCTATTAAAAAAAATAAAAACATTTCAAGAGAGTGTTATTGAATATAAAAATGAAATAATGAATCGCAAAAATGTTGGGCCAAAACAAAAATATATTTTTAATACATCGCTAAAAAATAATTGTGCTACTAATTATATTACAATATAAATAAATAAATTGTTCTAAGTGTTTATAAAAACATTAATTATTGCCCGACATATTTCGTGTGTGAACCAGTGGCAATTACAACATCTGTATCTTTTTTCTTTATTTGAACATCCAAGAAAGCCAATGTTTTGCCAGCTTTTGTGGTTTTAGCATCTATAACAATGTCATCTCCTTCACGTGCACCCTTCAAATAACTGAAAAAAAACAACGAAATATACACATAAGTAATGAAATAGATGGAAATCCAAAATATAAAAGTATTAATTAATCAGTGATACAAATATTTTGCTATAAGAAAATTCATAAAACGGATGTTGTTTTTCATAGTTTTTTCCTCTACATTATTTTCACCCCTAAGGTAAACATCATAGAATTTTATCTGGGGAAATCTTTTTTAAATCAATCGTTCCCAGTACTCCATCGACAGATTTTGCTCATAGAATTAAAGATTATACAAATTTTTTTTATGACGAATTGCTTAATAAAAGTGCTGTAAAATTATCTCTACATGTGAAAACTTAGCGGATGAAAACGATGCGAGTGGGAAAATTATGAAGGGTCAACATTTCTCACATAAATTTTCTGATAGCAAACACTCTTGGAACCTGACTACTTACCTTATATGCATATCAACAGAGACCCCTGCATTGGAGTTACCTTTTTCATTTGTCATTAAAGCATAAGTAGAAACGGCATCGACCAAAGTGGCAATATAACCTCCATGAAGACCACCAGCTCCATTCAAATGTTCAGGTGAAACTTTCAACTCTGCAGTACACATACCGTTTCCTCCAGACACAAGTTTCATCTATGAAACAAATAACAAGATTCAATCATAAAAAAATCATGGTGTGATTAGAGTATTTCTCTAATATGAAATATGTTCGGGGAAATTCAATGCTGAATAGCAAAAACCTTTTCTAGGATTCTGTCATGTCCATTCGATTTGGCTATATATTCTGAAATTACTTTCAAGAGTGATAAGCCCTTTTGAGTGGTCATAGTGCCGCAAACGTCAATGTGACAGTGACATAATTTTCATATATTGCCTTAATATCTAAAATAATGCTGCCATTATCTAAAAATAAAAATTGAATAATAAAACTTTGATGACCAGACGCAAGCGCACATGTTTTCGAAATTTTGCACACATCGACAGTAATACACATGAAATGTTTTCGAATAATTGGAAGATTACACGATGGTCAAATAATCCAATTAATGCTCATAATTTATTTTAATCGTACTATTTCGTAAATTTACACGCATAGTATTCTACGATCAATGTTGGAGCTTTATAAGTGCAACTGCTGGTGTGCGCCAGTGTCATTTTTACCAGTATCGTTTGGGTAAACGTCTATGAACCGTAATCTATATAAACAAAAATGAATGCAAGTGTTTGTGTTTGTTAGTTATGCATGCTTTTACCGCTAATCCGATCACGATAAAATTTTTTAAATATTAGTTGGTTGCGCATCCAGAAAATTTTCTGAAGATTCATTAAACGGAATAGATAATTTGTTGAATTCAATGTGGGTGTTTTGCCATAATTTAAATAATGTCGTATCTTCTGTTGCCGTATTCCATATTTCTGTTGAGGATTTAAAGATGTCAAGTTTTTCCAAGTCAATATTGTCGCATAAGAAAAAAAGGCCTTGTTTTAAATAATGGATTTGTACCACTCATGCCCCCTTACTAATTTAAATTTCAAGTTGCTTTTCTGTTATTTCAACTGCTTGTGGATTCGTATATGCTTACTTACTTAACTAACTGTTCGTGGATTATTTTTTCTTCAATTACTTTTTTAAGTAATTTTGGGAAATCCTTTTCCATCAATATTGGAGTTTCATCAGTTTTGATCCTCCGTTCATGAACATTCATTCTCCAGGCTTTCTTAAGGGCTCTGAAAACGGCAACATTCATTGGTTTTAGTAGGTAGGTTGTATTGGAATAAAACGCCACTAAAACAATACCGTGACTTCCACAAAACTGGCTTGTTTGCAAGCTTAAAATTAGTTAAAAAATGGCTCTGAAACAAACATACATCAGGAAATAATACCAAGACGAGAATTTGTAATGAAAACGACGTCAATGAAGATGAACTATGGAAGTTTTCATAGTTTTCTGAGTTTGTTACTATTCTTTGTTAAATTAAAGTAATAATGAATAGTTTGTGAAAATTGTGAAAATCGATCGTACTGGCACCTTAAAATACAGCATTACACCACTGCCCATTTTCATTTCAAATTGACGACTTTTCATTTAAAAAACGAATTTGACTTTAAAAACTGAATTGAACAATTAGATATTTTTAATAATTTAAATTTATTGAAAATACAAATACATAATAATTTATATATCACATTTGTGCGGTCAAGTATTGGTGTGGATTTTGATATGCATAATGAGTGCACGTTTTCTTACATACGATTTATAGCAACATCACATTCGAAATTTTTCTCACCTAAAACACAAAAGTTTTACGAAAAACAAAAAACCTTCAAAATAGCAATAAAATAATATTAAGTAAATTTGATTTACTTTTATGCAATAATTCCAAGTGACGATTCAAATTGCTCTTAAAGGAAAACTTTTTATTGCATACGGTACATTCGAAATTTTTCTCACCTAAAATGCAAAAGTTTTAAGAAAATATACTACCTTCAAAATATCATAAAAATAATACAAAGTAAATTTGATTTACTTGTATGCAATACGAAGTGACGATCCAAATCACGCTTTCCAAGAAATTTTTTATTGCACACGGTACATTCGAAATTTTTCTCACCTAAAAGGTAAAAGTTTTTCGAAAATTTACTAACTTCAAAATATAAAAAAATAATATGAAGTAAATTTGATTTACCTGTATGCAATACGGAGTGACGATTCAAAATGCTCTTTGTAAAAAACTTTTTATGGCATACAGTACATTCGAAATTTTTCTCACCTAAAACGCAAAAAAGTTTTACGAAAACATACCACCTTTGAAATGTCGATTAAATAATATAAAGTAAATTTGATTCACCTATATGCATTGAAAAATGTTTATTCAAATTCCATTTTCGGGAAAACTTTTTATTGCATACGGAACATTCGAAATTTTTCTCACCTAAAACATAAAAGTTTTACGACAACATACAACCTTACAAAATATCAATAAAATAATATGGTGTATTTGATTTACCTGTATGCGATACGGAGTGACGATTCAAATCGTTCTTTCTGGAAAACTTTTTATTGCATACGGTACATTCAAAATTTATTTCTTTCTGATGAATCTTCCTAATATGAAAGTACAGCGCACTTGATGTTCTATAAGATTTTCCACAGCTAGAACAAATATATGTTTTGGCCGGTATTCTGTGATCTTCAGTTCGATGTTTGTTTCTCACTATGCATGAGGAAAATCGTTTAGGACATGACCCACATGTATACTGGTTTATCCTTTTGTGCTTTTGCCGAACGTGTCGATACAGAGTTTTTTTGATGCTCAAAATCTCCTCATTATGTTTGCAAGGAAGTTTTATAGTGTGCTTCGATAAATGTTTTATCAGACTAGTTTTATTTACATGCACATCTCCACAAACGTCGCATATGTAATTAAGGTTATGATTTGGATAATGTTGCAATAACAAAGCATGGGAATTGAATTCTTTTTTACAAACAGGACAAATGAAATCCAACGGCTCTATAATGGGGATGAAACTATTAGAAATTTCAGAGGGAAAATTTATGGAATGATGAATTTTGTTACTTTTTTCATTGGGATTTTCTTCAGAGTTTTCAGTTTTAGATTTATCACTTTGAAAATCAATCGAAAGACTTGATTTTGTATTTTTACCACTTTTGAAATCGGAAATATTTGCTTGTGACTTATCATTTTTGAAATCAGTCAAAATATTTGATTTAGGGTTCTTATCATTTTCAAAATCTGATTTAGATTCTAAATTGTTACAGTCATCAATCAGACATTCGTTTTTAACAACGAATGCTAATTTTAGTTTTGAATATTCACTGCTACAATTTTCTTCATATACTTTCTCAGCTGAAATAAAGAATGAAATCAATAAAAAAATACAAATGAAAATGGAGTATAAGATTATGACCACCGATTGGTGTTAAGAGTATTTCAGAAAATATACGCTGGCATATCTGCATGATAAATTTTGAGTGACTGCTGAGATAGTGATTAGCAGGGCAGTGGAATTGGTATAAAATGCATCATATTGAATTACTTGGTTTATATGAGAATGAAAGTGACAATATTGCTGCTCATGTCTATGAGTTTTAACGATATGTTTATATACTGATAACGAGTCAGTAATCATGTTCTAAGGCATGTAATAAATATAAAAGTGAGTGAAATATATAAGATTTTGGACGTCAAGAGAGGATAGCAAAAACATGTTTATTTATTCATCAAGTGTTGAATTATTTGTTCAACATACCAAAAGTCCTTTTCTTTATTAGTTTCTCTAATAATGGTTATTTTACATTAAAAAAATTAATGACTATCCGATTTACTATTAATCACACTTTACAATTTTACAAATATCAAATTAATGTGTATTCAAAACACAAATGTTTCAAAAAATAATGCTTACTTGATTGTTTGAGAATGATAAAACGATCCAACTTGTGCTTAAACTCGAGCGCCCCGCTCAACTGTTCAACACATAGTTCACATATTTTCAAATCGTCACTAATTTTTTTTACCTAGAAAAAATATCGTTCATATATTAACGTTGTCGATGACACAAATACCAAATTTACTGTACGTTTGATTGATTGTTACTTGTATATCGAAGCAATTCATTATCATGATAGAATATTTTGAAGTGCTTTCATTTCTTTGGAATACGTTTTTTAAGTTTGTCCTTCCAAAGCAAAATGCACAGTCGACGAACGAGAAACTTTCTAAATTTTCACGTTTTATTTCCATCTGAGGCACTTGATTTTTGTTGCTACCAATTTGAAATAGTAACAAGTAAAATCGGTACTTAAGACATACAAGAAAACTAAACAACAACACACTCGCGCAAACTGAGCTGTCAAATTGTGCGGAATTGAATCCAATATAAAGCACGACCTACACTTTCTTGAAATTCTATAACAGTTTTCAGACGTAAGCGCACGCGACGCAAGCGCACCCGACGCAGCGCACATTTTTTCGAAATTTTTAAATTAATCCATTTCATGCCACGGCTCCTATTTGGGAACAATGTTTTTTTTTGCTTTTCAATTAGTTGGATTAGGTCAAATTTTACTGATTGTTTTATTTATGTTTGTAACGGATACCAACGCATACAAGCAAATGTGTGCGGTAGCATGGATGACGGGGCGGGTCGCACAGTGACTGCCCCCAACAATGGTCCGAGTGGGAATGAGTTTTCGGAGTCCAGCTAGACGGTTACTCCAGGGTTGCAACCCTCATCGGGAGCATCAGTAACAGTGGTGTAGTGTAATAGCGTTCTGGTACTTTTTTCCAAGCCGAAACGTGCTCCGTTACTTTCCTAATTGTAAGTATGTGATTTTTTTTGTGGACATATTAAAAAATAGTATATATGCCCGATGTTAATGACATCGACAGTGAATGTGAAGTTTGAAGAAATATATTGATAACACAATATAATGTCAATTTTTTAAATTAAAATAGAAGAAATAAAATGAAATTTGTTAAAAAACGGAAAACGATAAAATGTGAAATATTTATTTAATTATTGCCAAAGGGTTCCTCTTTGGAGTTTCAATTACGTCATTCAATTCGGAATAATATGTTATATAATATATAATCAAAAATTATTTTTTTTATTATCACGATTATAACCGTTATTATAAAGACCATAAAGACTAAATTTGGAGCTCGCGATTTTCGAGCTAGAGAATGATGTAAATAGTGTTTTGGCCAGAGTGGTTTGTTGCAGTAGGAGGGAGTAAGGAGCATGGCGGAGAAGGCGTTTGCACTACTCTAGGTTGTCTACTTTTGTAGATATGTGGGTGACCATCATTGCCCGCTGACCCCCATTACCCGCTCTTCCCCTACTATTTAAATGGTCAGAATTTAAATACGATTTGGTCAGAATTTTTACCCCATTTATCAGAATTTATTTGACATTGGTCAGAATCAATAAAAGTTCAATGTGAAAAAATATTCTGTTTATTACGACAACTGTCACTCTGCCATTGTAACTGCAAATATCGAATAATTCGCAGTTAGTGTTACTGCAAATATCGAATAATTCGCAGTTAGTGTTACTGCAAATAGCCAATAATTCGCAGTTTATGTAACTGCAAATAGCCAATAATTCGCAGTTTATGTAACTGCAAATAGCCAATAATTCGCAGTTAGTGTAATTGCAAATAGCCACGTCCATAAAGTAACTCTTAACCCCCTATAACGTTATTTATTTATAATTATTTGTATGTATTTCTTGATTGAATAAATTGAAAAAACGTACGTACGTACGTTTCTTTTCATCAACATTTGAATACATTCGTGATGAATAATTTCTGAAAGTTTTGTGAAAATTTATATACATATGTACAATATGTATAAATAAAAAAGTTATGACGATTTTAGTAGGTTGCGCTGAAAAATGCAATTCTACATAAAAACGTGCGGTCATCTGCGTAAGTCTAGCAGTTTCAACAACCGGTCGGTAAAATATTAAAAAAAAAATAACGAACCGAACGAAAAATCGATGTGACATCCGCATTCATGGCTGCACTCTACTCGCCCACGGCCAACAGTGCCAAAATGTCACGGAACGCGATCAAGCTTTTCAACAACGTCAAAACAGCCGGCAGACTATTGACCACCGAAACAACCCCATCGCTCCAAAATGCAGCCTCCCCTATCAGAAAACCCAAAACCCTCGACATCAGACACTGCTCAACAGCAGTCACAGTGCCCGAGCTGGTCACCACCCTGCGCAAGGAAACCGAGGAAATAAACTTGAAACACAACGCCAAGTTCCAACTATGCTACACGTGCAAGAAGTGCAACTACAGGAATAAAAAGCTCATTTCGAAGATCGCCTATTATAAAGGTGTCGTCATTGTGGAGTGCGACGGATGTCACAACAACCACCTGATAGCCGATAACCTCAATTGGTTCACCGACCTCAACGGCATGAAGAACGTCGAGGAGTTCCTGAAGGCAAAGGGCGAGTCCGTTATGAAGATCACTTCGAACGATCTCGAGATCGTCGCTAGGAAATCAATAGAGGAACTCGACAAGAAAAAATAAATTGGTTACCGATTTAGTCTGAATAGCTTTAAAGTTATGAAATATTAACCCCTTTATATGATCTGTTTATTATCGAAGGCATACACTGTTTATGTTCTTAAGAATTTTTTCACTTTTTGATGATTGCACGATAATAACAGATTTCATCGTATTCTAGAAAAATAGATAATGGTGTGACTATTAAAGGATAACAAAGTACTTAAACATTAACATTTGAAATCCTTTATGGCTATATACAAGTTTAATAAAAACTAAGAATGTCTAATTAACGATAACAAAAGAAAAAATAGGCAATTTAATATGAGAAATGTGAAGAATATTGTAATATGGATGTAAAGAACTAGAATAGGTATGGATTTTTATCGAATGTTAGATAAAAGTAATCAATGTATGTAATTAGAAGAAACTGAATGATTTTTTGTATAAAATAAGAATAAAAATGTTAGAAGTATACGAAAGGTGTGAATAATAGAATATTGAAATGAAAAACTGGAACGGGGTTAATAAATGGATTGTCGATATAAAAAATGAACACGTGCTGTTAAATTGGGGTGACAAGATATTTTAGATTTGTTCCTATTTGTGGTGCAATGTTCCCAAGTTGTATGGCATTTCAAATACTTTTAATTTTAAGTTGACTATTAAATTTAATCTCTTCTCGATCTTTCGTAAACAAATTTGAGCAAAATTGTCATCTATTTCATATTGCTTCTTAAAATGTTTTATTTCGTTAACAATATGTATTGTAGCAGTATAAAAACATTGAAATTCTAAAGCTAGAATAAGGATGTTTTTCAGTCTTATTAATCTGGTCACTCTGAGCTTAGTTGTTGAATATTGAAATTTTTCGATAAGTATTACTTTTTGAAAATTAGTTGTTACGATGTTTTAAGGATTAATAAAAAAAGTAGTTGTTACTAAATTTATTAAAATTAACATTTCAATAGTTGATAACATGGCAACTTATAACCTTACATATTTGAAAATATTAATATTTAAGATCTAAGATGCTTTTTTCAATATACGTATATACAAAATTGAAAAAATATCTGTATAAAAATATACCAGTTAGATCTTTCTAACTTTCATACAACTCCTGTCAAAGAATAAAATTCCATTTTTTTAAAATTACAGAAAATTGAGCTTCACAATTTTTTTTTTTTTTTTGATAAAAATATCACATATTTATGGCTGGATTCCGATTTTTTAACATAACTATTACAATTTGATATGTTATAAAAGTAGTAAAACACCTATTTATATATATAAATAATATACAATTTTAAAAACCTGCTTTTCGAATCCACAGTCACAGATTTCGATAGAATAAAATAAAGTAGTTTCAAAATAATACATTCATTCATTAAAAACTAATGTACTTATTGACAAGTGACAATAAAGAATAATTAACGATTATAATGGGATCGACAAACTTCTAAAATAAATCTAACGAAAGATAAATAAGAAGCGAGTACAATAATTCATTATTTTGCGTATATTTCGACATTCCATCGACGAAATGGAAATCAGCAACTAAAAATAAATTAAGACATACGTAAACTATTTCTTTATAATGCATATGGTAATTAGTTTCATTGATGGCACATTTTAATGTCGTACAAATTATAAAACGTCATTTACCTGACAACGGTTTGATGTAGCAAATTCGGGTATAAAAGCAATAAAATATACATCGAATTCAAAAATGAGTAAAAATTTTTGATATAGCCAATTTTTACGTTGTTGAATTGTAAATATGTATTTTGTATAAAATAATAAAAACAGTACAGATATAAAGTTTTGATTGAATGGTCCCTCGTTACTTTAAATATTATAAACATCAGATAATATCGAATAAAATATGGACATATTTCCGACTAAATTAATGGAAGTTTCAACCTTTAGGTCGATGCGTAAGTATATAATACAATAAAAAAAAGGAGACATGAAGTTATAATAATCTGTCGGTAAATTAGAAAAAACTCGTACGTTTTATGTGTTGAAAGATAATTCGTAGTATCTTTTAGGTTTAGTAGACTCAGTCGATAATTGGCAAACTTTCGAAAAGTATCAATAGGAATTTTGTTTGCAAATAGAAGATCATTTACTAAAGCAGTCTCATTAAAAATTTGAATATGAAGATAGAGAAGATCCTAAATCCATAAACATTTATCATCCTATAACAAAATACCACAGTCGTAGCCAGGATTTTTTTAGAAGGCTTAAAACATATCTTTTTATATGTTATGCTATGTTTGTGTATTTCATTGACAAAGCAAAGAATCTTTCTTTGTCTATGAAATTTAACATCTGGTGGTGTATAGGCACATTTAACATCTTTCAAATATGAGTCTTATGGAAAGCATTAAAATTTTATTAACACTCAAAAAGGTTCGCAACCACTTTTGCGAAGCACGGTAATTGTCATATTTGACGGAGGACATTAAACGATGCACTTATATACCACCAGATGTTAAATTTTATAAATAAAGTAAGATTCTTTGCTTCATCCATAACAAAGTAAATAATCTTTCTTCGTCTATGAAATTTAACAACATCTGGTGGTGTAAATAAAATAAGATTCTTCGTTTTGTTCATGAACGAAGCAATTACTCAAAAGCAGCATAACATATACAATACAAATATACTTTTGTTTTTCATTTGAAGTTATAAAAATTTGAGTTAATTTATATCGTTCCAAGAATTTATTCAAATATATCACAATCATTTAATATACCTTGACGTAACTAAGTGAAATTTGTAAATATTTATAAAATTTATGGGATCCAAAGCCTTCACAGATCCCCTCCGGACTACGACCGTGCGAAGTACATTCAAACCTATACCTGTTTAGGCTTACTAACTATTGCATATGGAGACCCATTGTACGCACAATGGTCGACGTCGGAATACACAGAAGGTTCTTCAACGTTAACGTTCCCTATAGACTTCGTTTTGAGAGGCACTTGCGGACCGGGTATGCTGGGCTTCCTTATCATACCATAACCTAAATATGAGTCATCAGCAAGCCTCACGGGCTGCATAAGGTTCTCCACTTCGTCGTAATCGCTCCACCTTTCTTTGTTTGAATCCTTATTATCTTTTGGTTGCGCATCGATCGGCCGAGTTTTAATTGACTTGTAGCCATCAGATCTATTCAATTTACTGGAAGATACGAAATACTGCAATCTATCGTAGTTGTTGTCTTCCGCGTTTTGTATAGGACTGTGCAATATGATGATTTTGGACGATTCGCCTGAATTGACCGAGTTCAAATTGTCCTGAGACCTAGATATTAATTTTTTACAATTGTTTTCGTTGGGAGGTTTAGGGGTGAATTCGACGTGATCGATTTCGTTTATTCCTAAAGTTCTCCAAGCTTCGTTTCGTACTTCTATTTTATCGTAAGGTGTCGAAGATGAATGTGCTTGCGTCACATTTGCGATCGGTTCGTAATTGTCTAATTTGGTATATTTGCCAAATTCAATTTTATTATTACCGCTGAAATCTGAATCGTTCTTGTCTTTAGACAGCGAAAATAAAGCAAAATTTCTTGGAGGTTTTATCGGTTTCGGCTTAACGCTCGGTTTGGGTGGTGGAATTAACGGTGCATGAGGATCGGTCGAATGGTGAATAGAAGACGTAGATTTTATTGATATAGAATTGAAATTTAGGTCTTCCGAATGAGCGGATAAAGGTAACGGACTTCTCGATCTAGCCTCCATGCTCAGAGCCGCTTGCAACTGATCCCCGCAGTCCAAACTGTGCAGAGATTCTCCATTAATCATTTTCTTCATTGATTTCATCTTCAACGAAAGACAGCGGAAAATTTCGTGATGGTTCGAATGTTCAAGATGAAAGACGCCTTCGCCCGTTTCACATTTCCTCCCGGCTTCGAAAGTAAATTTCCCGCTACGGTATCCGTATCGGCGTATATATCTAAACGGCCACGTGGCGTAAAGTTTGTTATTGTCGACGTCTCTCAATTCCAAAGCCGTCGCGGTGATTAAAAGATTGTACACTATAGATTCGAAACCGCATCGGGTGGAAGCTTCCGAAGAACACAATTTCACACGGAACTTCTCCTCTCCGGACGAACAGTAAAGGTCATTGTCTTCGTTGTAGCTTGTCTTCTTGGATTCTTCGTCGCCGAACGCCACCGACTGCAAAGCGGTGACCCATTCGATCGAGTCGGCTTCGGTCGCGGCCGAGAACTGATGGGTGCCGGATTTGGCCACTATTGTTATATTGTTCGGATTTGAATGTGTTATTTTAATGCAATTTTCTAGGGTTATTATTCTTTGGCACGATCCTGTATCGGAATCATCTTTGTTGTCGTATATTTCTAGCCTTTCGATGCCTTGTTTGCTAGCTTTGAAGAGTAAGCAATATTTCTGTTGCATAGATTTCTGAAAAATAAACAAGCACAATTATAACTATATATTTTTGATAATGTAGTGAAATCCTATTTGAACGTTTTAAAAGAGACTATACAAATGTCAATACAATACAACTTTCAACATTTGCTTTTGAATCGATGTTGATTTTGTTTTAATTGGTTTGTTGCGATTTTATTATGAAAGTTGCGAATAATGGTTGAGCGAATGGTATTTCGTCCTCTTCGTATTTGTGGTATTTCCGTACTTTATTTACATTCATTCTAATGGATATTTATTAATTTTAGGGAATAGATATTTTTCAGAATGCACACATTTTAATGCTTGTGCAAAGTGCACATATTATTTTTTTTTGGTGCACTATCAAATTATTCCCATAATGCAATTTATTGATAAAATCCCGCATATTTTAGAGTTTTCGAAGATAAAAAAGGATCTAGATTTTATATTTTGGACAGAAGTTCCATCAGAAAAAAACATAAAAAACAGCAAATTGAAATTTGCTGCTATTTAAATAGTCAGAATTCAAATACGATTTTGGTCAGAATTTTTATCCCATTTATCAGAATTTATTTGACATTGGTCAGAATTTTTATCATGTTTTGGTCAGAATTTTAATCAAAAACGGCCAGAATAAAATATTGAATTGTCAGAATAGAATAATAAATGGCCAGAATTCAATAACGAAACGGTCAGAATAGGTAAGGGTTCTTAATATTGTTGTGACCATTTAATATAAATTCTGACAAACCCAGTAAAAATTCTGACCATTCAATATTCATTCTGACCTTTTCGATTAAAATTCTGACCAATGTCAAATAAATTCTCATAAATGAGATAAAAATTTTGACCACTTAAACAGTAACCTATAAAAAACGGCATATTGAAATTCAATCGTTGACGCGATTTACGAAAATTCCAAATCGAACAACCGATATCTGCACGTTGTCGATTTCGAACGCATTTTCCCAACGACAATACTACAAACAAACATATCGCTACGATAAACACTACAATCGCCCTACGCGCGATAAGAGGTTATGTTTGACATAAGTAAACAATGAGTCACGTGGAAAACCGCGTCGAGGGCGAGGCTCCGTCCGACATGCAAAAAACGAGGAATTCCAAACGAAACGGAAACCGCGGAAAGGTCGACATTGCGCAAATCGGGGGGCTTCGTTGCTCAACGACGGGGCGTCTGGCATGTCCGGTCCGCGGGCGGTGACGTGTGTCAAACGTTCGGCGCTCCTTGTGGGGGTTCACCTTTTTGAGGGCGATGTGGGTGGAGGGCTGCAGCAGGACGCCGCGCATCAGAGGCACGTCCGCCTCCATCTTCATGGGGCTTCGAAGGCTTCGCGAGTTCGGCTCGACTCACATCAGTCCCGCGTTGACATAAGTGACATTTGCTGAAGCTGCGAGTGTTGCGTTGTTGAGCTCGACGCTTTCTGCCACCCGTCGTTGTTGGGCGAATTCGATTTGATTGTCCACTTTGATCGAAATGCGCTCATCCCCTGTTCCCTATATATATGGCCGCCGAGGGCAACACCGCCGACTTCGACGCCGAAAAGGTGGCGCGCATTGCGCAGGCCATCCGCGACGGCAAGTTCGAAGTCGACGCCGGTGCCATCGCCGACAGTCTTGGCATGGCAGGTCTCGTCGTGCCGCTCTACCCCGGTGTGTTCTCGGCCATCGGCTTGCTCATGTCTGACGTCAAGCACGACTACATCCAGTCGCGCATGACGCCGCTCGCCACGGCCCGGCCCGACGACGTCGATGCCGTATTCCGCCGGCTCGCCGAGAAGGCCGCAGCGGAACTCGCCGACGAAGGGTTTACCAGGGATAGCGTGCACATCGCCCGTGCGCTCGACATGCGCTACACCGGACAGGGCTACGAGATCACGGTGCCGTGCGGGCAGATCCGCGGCCCCGAAGACCTTGCAACGCTCCGCCGCGCCTTCGACGAGACGCACAAGCAGCAGTTTGGACACGCCGCGCCCGATGAAGTCGTCGAGATCGTGTCCTGGCGGGTCCAGTCGACGGGGCGCGTGCCTGCGGTCGAGACACGTCGATTCGAGCCGACAGGCGCGCGTCTTGAAAGTGCTCTGCGCGAGCGCCGTCCGGTCCGCTTCACCGGCCACATGCATGACTGCCCGGTCTACCAGCGCGAGCGCCTGGACGTCGGCCACACCATTGCTGGTCCTGCCGTGATCGAGCAGTACGATTGCACCATCGTGATCGAGCCCGGGCAAACCGCCAAGGTCGATCGCCTCAAGAACCTGATCGTGCTGTTCGACGAC
>JAOXNN020219037.1:0-15661 GCA_028571205.2 Hydropsyche betteni
TGGTGAGAGAGCTCGTTTAACGTTGAGATGGTCCCGGGTTCGAATCCCGGTCTGGCTTTTAATTCTGGTTTTTATTTAAAAAAAACGATCGTCGATCATTTTAAAGTCGCGAGCGTCATTCTGACAGACATACACACAGACAGACAGACACACAGACACACAGACAGAAATCCGCTATTATATATAGGGGATGTTTCAGTTTGAGCGTCCACTTCGTTTGTGCACGAATAAACTAGTCTGTTTATTCAACTTATAAATGCTTTAGTACAATTGTTCGGGTGGTACATGCACTCAGATAACGCTCTTATGCTTAATATTAATGAGGCGGAAATTGGTATCTCAATTGATGATCGAGAAAGGGTTCCAATTATCGGCCCGGTTAAAATCTCATGAAATGTCAAATTAAGAAACTCCGTATTCCTAAAACTAACTTTTAAAATAAATTCATGCTCTTGTCGGTTGGCGCGCTGTGGGTCAGTTTGGCAGCTGTCAATTTGACAGTTGTCAGTTCGAATTCGAGATTCTAAAAACGTCTTTTCAAAACTCTCGACGCCTTTTTCAACGTCCACTTTTTGCACCACCTGGTTTCGACGGGGGGAGGGGGGTCAAAATTAGCCAAAAGTATCAATAATTATTGATTTGTTAGAGGTTAACCTCAAATTACAAATGTCAAACGCGACACAACATATCGGAGCAAGGCTACCAACTGAGTAAGATGGTGGGCCACGCTATTCTAATACGTAAATTAGCCCAAAAAAAAAAACATTCAAATTACATTGCATACAATTTTATTGCATTTAACGTTTTTCAAAAATATTCGAAACACAATTTTTGATATATTTACCGGTAAAAATTTTCTGTTAAATGACAGAATTATTATTTGGGCCATTTACCGGTAATGGCCTTCTTACTTACTGCTCTTAATTTAGTGATTTGTTCTATCAGTTTACAAAAAATATCAAAGATTTTATGAAGTAAGGAAAAAAAATATATTGTTGACGTTGAAGCTGTTTTGTTTGTTGTTCAAAGTAAAAATAAGTATGGTATGTGTATCATTAAATTTATTTTATTTTTATATAATTATACATAGAATTTGAAAAAAGCTTGTGATTGTATAATATATTTGTATTATTTTCAGAAAAAATACTGGAGAAGGGAAATAATCTAAATTGGTAGCTAAAAACTATCATCTGTGATCAAATACATTTTTAGTTACTAAAAAAAAAATACATTATACAAAACTTTCTCACTTTATTAAAAAAAACTATTCATTATCAATGAAGATAAAAAAAAAATCAAATCATGCTAAATAATGAAATGAAAGGGGTAAAAATGGCTATTCATCTTCCGTGATTTTATGCATCAATACTCTTTTAGTTAATAGTTTGGCACTTTATATATTAGTTTGTAAGCTCACTGGATTGGAATTGCTAAAATTTATCCTTGTCGCTTCCACCGGAAAGTTGTTTATAGTGATTGCTCTGACGAAACTTTATAGAGCCTGCAGTTTGAATATGAATGTGAAAGTTGCAGTTTGACCCAGTGTAGCAGGAACCAAACTAGACTAACACACAATTAACATCGAAATATATTCATTTTATGTAACTAAATAAAAATCTTCGCGTTCTATTATATAAAAAAATCGAATATTCAATACGCAGCATCTGCAACATTGATATTTTCCATCTCGATAAACGAGTCAATCAAGTCCTTCAAAAACCAATCCAACCAAAAAATTCATCAATGATTGACACCCAATTTAAATTCGAAACAGACCTGGAACAAAACACGACGGTCCAGCGAAAACGCACCAAACCGAAACCACTTCACCTCACTACCACAGACCATCAAAACCATAACCGTCCACACCACATACACCACTGGCACTATTTTCCACGGCACTTGTTTGCTTCCAGCAAACACTAACGAAAGATGGAAGCTGTTTGCACGACAATCGACAACGGTTCGACCCGTCGTGTGGATCCTGCCTAGTTTGCCTTGGAATTATGAATGTGCGATTTTTTCCGAGTGCTGTTTGCAGTTTGTATTTTGGCGTAAGGTGGGCTGTCGGTAAACAGCCGCGATAAGATATGAATGATTCGTTCATTCGAAAGAATGAAAAATTGTATCGGTGTGCACATATTGGTGTTGGGAGTGCGTGCGAATTGGGGAAAATTGTGTTTGCCAATAATATTGTGTGTTTTGTTGTGCAGGGTGTGTTAGAAGGATGAGCGATTCGATAAATTTAGTTTTATTTAATATGATATAAAAAGTTCAAAGTTTTTCTTTTTAATTGTGGATAATGATGCGAGATGAGCTTTTACTCGTTAAAGGTTATTTGTGAAATGGTTTTCATTAAAGATAGATCCAATCTTCTTTTTACACGGGAGATACGTTCCAGAGACTACCGTGTAAAAAATGTATGATGACCACATAAAAATTGGAGATAAGTACCATCAGAATATTTGGATAGAACTTTCATCCAAATGTACTTTATAAAAAATGTGTAATGTGGAAAAAAATTTCCATTTAAAATCATCAAAAAATATTGAATTTTTTAATATTTAATAACTTCAATTATAACAGTATACTGGCCTGCACCGGATCTTACTATTGTGGCATAACAATACTTTTTTATACCATGTTATTGAAAAAAAATCGGTTCTTCTTCCTTAAACCATGTAAAAAGAAGATAGGATGTAAATGTAGGGAGGCTATTACCGATAAATGCTCCAAATAACAGTTCAGTAATTCACTTGTAATTTTTTAATATTTACCGGTTTTACGGTAAATATTATATATTATATAATATCGGTTTGTGTAGGTTTACGGTTGTTTTTGGTTTTTTTGTTATTTTTTCCAATTTTCATACAAAGTTTTATTTACTGATAAACCGGTAATTAGTAAGAAAAATATTGGTTTATCCGTAATTAAAAAATACAATAAATTTGGCCTTCTTAATACATAGGTTATCAAAATATTTTAATTTCATCTCGGTTTAAAAAAAATTGGACTGTGTTATTTAAAAATTATTTTTGTGAGTAAGTTGGTTGTTTGTGTAAGAATTAATAATATAATTAAAATTATGTTTCAAAAAAATTGAGTTATAAATATTAATATTTTCGTATGTAACAATATTTCTTAAACAGCCAGTTTTTCAGAAGAGCTCCAATGATTCTATCTAAAAGCGGAAGGAAAAAACATTTTATTTGCAGAGCTAAAATAAACAAAAGTACGTCTATAAATACGTATTGATTCATTTTGATTCTTTCAATAAACGACATATATTGAATCAGATTTCCAATAAAAGTTGAAAATTAAGAATACGTATAGATATCCTTTTAATTTTTTCCCCAGTTAAAATCCTCTTTTACTGAAGTAGCCAACGAGAAACCACTCAGTGTAATCTTTTTCTAGAACAATAACCTCGTTGATCGAGTTGATATATATTACGGGCGATTAGAACGTCCCACCTTTAGAAAAAGCCTCTTCAGCACTTTATTCACAAAACGGACTCTAACGACCAACGAGTTTATTGTCCCCGCGAGATTAAATTGAAATCGGTTCAAATATATAATAAAATCAAAAGTAACTAATTAAACGACCGATAATAACCGCCAACAAAGCAAACACTCCGCAACAAAATCGAACGAGTCAACAAACGAAAATTGCAATACGTTTTCATTCGAAAACTAAAATAAAAAAAAACATATTATATATTGAATGGCTGCCGAAGGGGTTCGGCAATAAAAATGTTATTTAACATCCGCAGAGGGCGAAGGTGTGCGAAATTCCATAAAAATCAATTTGCCACGTATAAACTATTAACGGGAACGAGGGCCCCTTTTTTCATGGGGTACTTTCGCTTTGTGGCCCCATGAAAACTGTCGTCGTGCTTGTGGAAAAACGCGAGTCGTTAATTATGGACGGAGGGTGCAGTTTTTTTCGTGCTCGGTTAAATGGAATAAAGCGTGCGTTTGTTGATAAGATCTAATTGTGCATATTAAGTGGTTAATTGTGTATTTAGATGTGCTTAATGCATAATTGTGTCGATGTGGATGTGTGGAGGGTTGAGACTTTTTTGGGTTTTGATGGTAAGTTGTGAAAATTGATGTAGTGGAAAATTTCGGGTTGTGTAGGTTTGCGTTTTTTTTTTTTTGGTTTTTTTTGTCATTTTTTCGGGTTGTTATGAAAAATTTAATTTATCGGTAATTAGTGAAAAAAAATTCGGATTACTAGTAAATGAAAATTATGGTAAATTCGGCTTCCTTAATAGACCTCTATAGATCTAATATAATAGACCTATTAGTTAAACGAAAAATTTGAATTCTGTAAAGTTAAGCGAGATAAATAATTGTTAAAATATAATATTTCTGAACATAAATGTTCAAAAAATAATTTAAAATGAAAAAAATATTCTCACATGAAAGCATGGTTGTAGTCAAACAAAACAAACTTTTATTAATCGGCATTGATACATCTTGGTACAATATTTACTTAACGAAACGTTTGCAAGTCGTTTTTCAAACTTTCATCACTTCTGTAATTAAATAACATTTTAAAACTTACACGTTCAAAGAAAAATTAAAAAAGTTCATAATGATAATCATTCCTAATTGTCAATGATATGGTTTAATTTTTGCTGAAATATTATGATAAAACCGTTCACTGACATTCAAAGAAATCACTTTTATGACTTTCAATTTCAACTAGCAGATTGTGAACGACGTTGCTCGGGCAACGGACTCGGGAACCCGGCGTTGCTTTTCATATTAAAATAGTGTCATATTGAGTTGTAAAATAATTTTAATGGTATAATTTTTTTTTTCAAATGCATAAATAATATATTTATAAACTTTAATTGAAATTGAATATGTAATAAAGATATTCATAACCAAAATATACACATACATTAATTTTTATTTATATAGAAGAATAATCAAGCATAAACTCAAAAAAACAATACACTCATAATCGCAAATAAAACAAAGCACTCAAAAATCGATATCAATATTATATTTACATTCACCGGAACATTTTCTTCAACATTTCACTAAAATTACAAAACATAACAACATCCACAACAGCGAACCACCCACAACTCCGTGACCCGACCTCGCCAAAACCGCGCACAAACACACAACAAAATCGCACAACCAAAAAAAAAACACACCCAAACCCAAATTACGTATTCGGCACGACTTTCCGTTTCGAAAAACCGAAGCCAGATAACGGATCGCGTTTTGCATACTTCGGAGCACATCCGAGAAACGCCATACATATTACACGCGCACTTTCGAGTGTGTTTGCTCGGACACATTACGCGTGTACAAATAGTTTCCCGACGAGTGTGTATGTGCGTTTATTTGCCGTAGATAAGAATCCACTCTTTCGCCTGCCGGACGATAAAAACGGTGTGTGTGTGCGCTGTGTTTATGGTGAGTTCTAATTTCGCCGGTGGAAATTAACCGGGAAAGTCTCCGATGGCTATTTCGGATGAGTGTTGTTTGGTGCAACGATGTTGGAGGATGGTGTTGTTGGAGGTTTTTTTGGTGTGTGTGTGTTGTTTCGAAAGTCGTATGGGGATTTGGGATTCGTGGAATGGAATAGGGAAAATATTCATGGAGAAGTTCGTAGTGGAATAAGTAGAATGGTGAATTTTATTTTGAACGTTGAATCAATAACAAGTTTGGAAAATTGTTGATGTTTCAATATGAGAAAATTAAATATTTCAATCGATTTAACATTTCATACAATATGAAAAACTACTAGTTTTCTAATCCTCTAAATTTTATTATCCAATCATAAATTTTCCTGAAAATTTTCAAAGAATCTAATTCATATATAAATTCTTATAATATCTCCTATATATAATAGCGGATTTCTGTGTGTCCGTCCGTCTGTGTATCTGTGTATCTGTATGTGTCGATGACGCTCGCGACTTTTTTTTGTTTTTTTCTTTTTCTTTTTTTCAATGATAATGATGAACTGGTTTTATTTATTAAATATTAAATATTCAAATCGGGTACACATTTCGAGTTCACACAATTGGGTTTTCACATTTTATCGTTTTCCGTTTCTTAACAAAACCACAACCGATGTTATTAACATCGGGCCTACATACTAGTTAATATATAATCACAGATTTCTGCTTGTCTGTGTATCTGTGTGTTCGAATGACGCTCGCGACTGACTTTACCTATATGACGTCTAGTGACAATAACAAATGAACTATTTTCATTTTATTAATTTAATATTAAATATTCAATCGGGTACACATTTCGAATTTTCACATTTTACCATTTTTCATTTCTTAACAAATCCATAGCCGATATTATTAACATTGGACCTATTTACTAGTAATATTATAAATACACCAACAAAAAATCATATGAGATTTCAAACCCCTAAGCGACTTTTAAAACACCCTACATAACAAAACATGAATGCATTCGAAACGCAGTACAAAGAAAAAAATACAATTTTTTAATACATTGCGTGACAATACGGTTTAACGACTCAATGTTAACTGAACATGACACTCTATTTCACATACACTCGATTAAGTAACGAAAATTAGCACGAACGGTTCTTAATAAACGAATCAAAACTTTCGAATGCGATTTTATTATATTTAAAGTCGATTAAAATTTAGGGTAGTGAAAAAAACTGTAAGAAAATAATTGGTTCTACTTTTATGAAGCGTGCTATTTCGGGATATTATAAAAGGTCTATTCGTAAATAAACTCAAGGGAGGCTAAATTTACAGTATTTTTTTTTACTAATTATTGGTTTACCGGTAAATTAAATTTCATGTGAAAAACTGAAAAAAATAACGGTAAAAAACTGTAAGCCTACACAAGTAAAATTTTTCAAAAATTCTCGAAACAGTAAAAATATTATTGTTTTACTGGTAAAAATTAAATTTTACCGATAAATTATCGTACTATATCGTTATATGGGTTATTTACTGGCAACGACTTTTCTGACTCAAGTACCATTATTTTTTACGAATTTCCAGAGTTTTTTTTACATATATGATACGTTTATGCTTACGCGCATTCAATATGGAGTCTCACCCTTATTTCAATCCTACTACATACATAAATACAAACAATTTCCACATCGAAAAAGATTCAATAACAGATCGAACTTCCGCTTAAACCAAATCCTTATACAAATATTGATTCAGATAAAACCCGGGCCGTAATTAACACTGAAAATCAGGGATTTCCAACATTTCGGCACGGGAAAGCCACATTGACCGAAATGTATGAACATTGGGGCCACTTACAAATTTTAAATTTCGAAATTTCAATTTTTATAAATTCAATGTATAATAACTATTAAAATATTGGTTTACTTTATTATCTTCATTATAAAATTATTTCCATGAGTACATTTCAGAATAAATGCTGTTTGTTTATAGACGCATACGCATGTGTTTTGTGTGAGCCATTTTTTGACAGCTGCTAATTGATAAAATCGAAATATAAACTTACGTCATTTCCGACGTTTTTTCCCTGTCGTGATTTATTTTACGGGCGGTTTATCTTATTATATGATTCTTGGATCGATTTGTCATAATATTTTTGAGAAGAATGCTAATTTCATTAAAAAAAATGAAATATTATGCTTGTGGACGCAATTTGACCATAACACGATCATTCACGAGCATCATTGATTTGCTTTTTTTTCAATTTAATGATAAAATACATATATTTTGATTAAAATTTGTTTGAAATAATCTATTCTACAATAATTTGAAAAAAGGATACTAATTTTCCTCGAATTACAGCAAAATTTGTAAAAGAATAATTAATTGTCATGCGCTATGTAAAAGTGGGGGGGCCACTTAAGTGAATACTTGGTCCTTTAGACAAGCCTGTTAAAAACTATAATATACTAATAAATAAGCCCGATATTAATAACATCGGTTGTAATTTTGTTAAGAAACAGAAAACGATAAAATGTGAAAACCCGATTGTGTGAACCCGAAATGTGTACCCGATTTAAAAATTTAAAATTTAATTAATAAAATCAAAAAAGTTCATTTGTTATTTGTTTGTGACATTTAGGCAAAGCCAAAAGTATCAGGTAATAAGCATCATATTATGGACATTAACTGTATACGCATAAAGACCAAATTCGTAAAAAAAATCGCGAGCGTCATCGAACAGACACACAGAAATCCGCTATTATATATAGGGAATTTTCGAAATAAAATTTATTTAATTTAAAATGCAGAATATTTCATTTGAAATAGAAAGTATTTGAATCAAAGTGGAAATCATTCAATTTGGGACAAAAAACTATACATAAAGCAACAAAACAAAAATTTTCGAAAAAATCCCCCTTTTCGCAATCACGGGCATCATTGATTTAAATTCTTTTATTTAACGTTGAAATGCAAATATTTTTATTAGAATGTATTAAAAAAAATGATTATTCGAAAATTAAAAAAAAAAAAATTTCTTCGAATTAAAACAAAATTCACGAAAAAATAGATCGAAACTCTATAAAATGTAGGGGGACCACTCGCACGAAAAATGTGGACCACTTTGGCCCCGAAACCACCGTTTGGACAAACCTGCCGAAAATTCTTCCGTACGAACTCGCAAATCTGCATATGCCCGTCGGATTTTTCCGGTCGGTAATTAAAAATACCGACGGTCGTTAATCCGCCGAAGGTATCTGGCTTTTGGGCTATTTTCGTCGCCGTCGGAAACCGCGGTTCGGACGGAAAACGCACATAATTTTATACGGTTCGGAAATAAAACCGGCGATATGATTGATTCGACGTGCGTGTCCGATTTTTTCGGTCCGAACGCGATTTCGATGGACGTTATCGCATCGGGCTTTGTTGAGGTTGATTTTTTATGGTGATTGCTTATTTGGGGAATATCGGTTTTTAAATGAAGCTCGTAAGTGTTATTTTCAAATTAAAGCCGTTTTCGAAACGCTTTGTTTTTATTGCGATGTTTATAATTATTTTTTGACGACTGCGATAGTTGCTGTTGATAAAGAAATAGTATTATGTTTTTTTTATATATTATATAGGGTCTTTCAATAGGGATGCTTGATTTTAAAATGTATAATAAAATTTTATGTTTCGTACACGTTTTTCAAGCTATTGACAACAAATTCGAAAAAATTCTCTTAAACAATATGGTTGTTACAACCTAACAAATTTCGAGCGTCCTTATTGAAATATCCTATACAAACGTTTCACTACTACGAATAACAATATATATTTTTTATGACTTTTATATGCATAATTTGATTATGTAATGTTTAATTAGATCACTATCGTTCTTTATTTTGAATTTGATTTTTTTAAACATTGGCTTTACTAAATAAAAATTTTATTTGCAACATATTAAAAAGCCATATCATTTTATATTGAATTTCGTACAAATATACAAATTTTTATTAAGTGTCTGAAGTAAATGATCATAAATTGATCAAAATATTGAAAAACATTTCAATTCCGTTTATAATATTTGAAGAACTATAATAAATAAACTGTACTGTGGCGTTTAGCCAACATTTCGATTTCAGAACATATTCATATAAAGTAAAATACAATATTTTCACAATTAAACGTACACTCTCAAATCGGAATTAAACACATCTAGACAATTACGTCCGAAAAAAGCAATGAAAGCGCACGCGATCCAATTTCGAAAAAAAACCCAAATCGACGTGGGATTCGAAAATGAAAAATTTGCAATTCGGAAGCGGCGTCGATGAAAGGCCACCGAAGGGGTTTTCAATTGAATACATTTGCATGTTTTTCCTGGAAAAAAAAAATATTAAAAAAACCTCTACTTTCTCCAGATATCCGATAAGGGCGTACGCGAACGGCCGTAATTATAATACGGGCGAAAAACGTCGAATTGTAAATCGAATTTTCATTGCACGCGATTTCGCTTTGAACTCTTTGTTTTTTTTTTTTTAGAAAAATAAAAAAATTCAAACGGATCGTTACGAACGAGTCGAAAAATGGCGGTAGTTAAACTAGACACGCACGAAATGTATTTTGATACTGTCCATAAAACTGCGGTTAAACGTCTTCGTTTGTCTGTCGATAGTTTTATTAGTTAAATGGAATTTGATTTTATTTTAAGTGTATATTATTGGGTTGTGCCTATTTTGTATACTGTATTTAAATTTTAATGGAGTTTTTTTTCGTAAATGTAACGTTATCTCTTCAGATTTATGGTATAGTCGTTAAAAGAAAAAAGTGTAAAACAAGCAAAAAACTATCTATTTATATATTTTAATTTGAGATAATCAAGTTTTTACTAAAAAAACATACTGGAAATTTATAAAAAAAGTGTGAAATGGTTAGAAACATGAGCTGAAATAATTTATTAAATTATTATTAAGTAAAATGAAAAAATATAATTAGCATATAAATTAAATTAAAATTTGATATTCCTCAATATTATAAGTATAAAATTTCAAAAGGAATTGAGTTTTTTTTTCAAAGAAAATCCAAAAATATTCTTAATAGATGGATTACTTTGAAAAATATATAATAGTGATTGAACAAAATTAATGTATCTAGTTTTTATTAAGTAGTTCGGCATGAATCATATTTTTCATATGGAAAAGAATGAAATGAAATGTTGAGTCATACAAAGTATAGTATGTATAGACATTTATGTAAAAAAAAAATTCGAACATAATTGATTCAATATTTTTTATAAAAAAACTAATATACATTCGTATACAAAAAATATAAATCTCCATCGCGAATCTGGGTCACGCAATTTAACGAAACACCCAAAATTAAAACACTTAAATTAATACCCAAAAAAAAAACGCATCAACGTAACGACATCGCCGAAACAAAAAGATTCCTTTTCCCCCACAGCAATAACAACCTCCGCAAAAAGAAAAAAAAAACCGAACAAAAAGACGGAAAAACGCCGGCCGACCTTTTGATCTCCTTTCCCGCCGTTTTTCAAAAGGCCTCGACGAGACGTCTTGTTTGCATAAATAATAAATGCGAGAAGACGAAACCGAACGAGCCAATATTTACCGGTTTACCGACCGTGTGTGTATGTGCACGACGGAATCGCGACAACGGAGCGTAAAAATAAACGCGTATGCCGTTTATCGCCGGCTGTCGATCTTGCGAGTGTTGTTTGTTGTGGAGATTATCGGTGTGATTTGTTGATTTGTGGGGAATTGGGGATCGATCGTTGCTAGTGTGTTGGCTGAAGATTTCCGGGTGTTTGAAGTGTTAACGGAAGTGGTGTGTGTTTTTTTGGGGATGCTGTTGAGAGTTGGTTTGGTTGCGTTTGAGTTTTTAATGGTTTTTGAATAGTCAGAGGTAGAATGGATGTTAATTAGAAGTTTAGTGAAGATTTTTTAATTTTTTTGGTGTTGAAAATGGTAAATTATGGTTTTAGCGTCCTATATTTGTTCAAAAGAAATTTGATTTGATTGGTTTGCGTCTGTCACTTTAAAAAAAAATACGATCAATAGTTAGTTATGGTTTTAGCGTCCTATATTTGTTTAACCCATTACCTCCCACTGTACTCACATGAGTACACGACAAAAAAAACAAACTGACAATAATGACAGTTATCATTTCATTCCCGCCATATTGACTGTTTCCATAGATTACTAATACCATCTATTGTTGAAATGAGTAACTACTTCCATCATTAATAATCATTATAGGAAAACGTGAAATCACGCCTTTAACAAGTATACCCATGTGAGTACAGTGGGAGGTAATGGGTTAAGAGAGAGTTGGCAGTACCGATTAGTTACGCATTTCTGTCAACTGTCACTTGTCATGGACAGTTTATAATTTTGTTTATCGTAGGGTATGTAGCATGAATTGAGAAAAAAATGTATACCGGAAATAGTATCTGTGTGTATGGTTTTTTAGAATGCTGATGAGATTTGGTTTATTTGCGTTTGAGTTTTTAATGGTTTTTGAAAAGTCGGAGGTAGAATGGATGTTAATTAGAAGTATACTGAAGATTTTTTTGGTTTTGAAAATGGTAAATTATGGTTTTAACGTCCTATATTTGTTCAAAAGAAATTCGATTTGATTTGATTGGTTTGCGTCTCTGTCACTTTAAAAAAAAATACGATCAATGGTTAGTTATGGTTTTAGCGTCCTATATTTGTTTAAGGGAGAGTTGGCAGTACCGATTAGTTATGCATTTCTGTCAACTGTGACTTGTCATGGGCAGTTTGTAATTTTGTTTATCGTAGGGTATGTAGCATGAATTGAGAAAAAAATTGTATACCGGAAGAAGTAGTATCCGTGTGTATGTTTTTTTAGAATGCTGTTGAGAGTTAGTTCGGTTGTGTTTGAATTTTTAATGTTAAAAATAACTTTTTGAAAATTCGGAGATATAATAAATGTTAATGTGAAGTTTCGTGAATATTTTCGATCCTTTTGTATTAAAAAGAACGGTAAATTATGGTTTTAGTATCCTACATTACCAAAAAGATTTTTTTATCTCTGTACCCATTTTGCATCTCTTTTACCTCGAAAAATATAATAGACGGTTAATTATGGTTTTAGCGTCCTATAATTATTTAATAGAGAAACGGAAGTACCGATTAGTTATGCATCTTTGTCACCTGTCACTTGTCACTCTTGTGTATTAATTGCTTATCGTAATATATGTAACACGAAGTAAGGAATAATAGTCTATCCTTGGTTATATTATATTTACATAGTGTGCAAAGATGATCATAATTTAAACGTTTCCTAGTATTTATGATAAAACAAAGTCGTGTGCATCATCGCAGAATAGTTTGATAGTCAGTTAAATTACAAATTAATGTCGCTAGATGCCAGGCATTTTCGTTTCTAAATCTATTATATCTCTGATATTCCGTGTATATTTGAGATTAAGAAATGTTATCGTTGGAAAGAACGTAATTAGTGGCAAAGTGACAGAGATGTAAAATTAATCAAATAAATATTGCACGCTAAAAACATAATTTACTTCAAGTTGATTATTTTTTTTTATATAATACCGAGAGGGTCAGAGACCGATTCGAAATTCAAAATGATGGAAATATATATATTTCAACAAAAGAGGACGATTTTGATTGAACAAAAAAAACAGATCGGTTTTCAATTATTATTCAATATCAATCCTAATCGATCCACAAAGTTAAGCGATACGTGGAGCAATCTCCAAATTGAAAAACGATTGATCCGATCTGAGACAATTTATCACAAAATCGTCTTCACCTCATCAACATACAGAAAATTCACCATTGGAAAAATCTTACACTATACCGAATTCCTTATGATGATGATCAGCGAAAAAAAACCATTTTTCCAACTAAAAACTCACCGACCCACAACTTTCACCAATTAACTACTAAATTAATTAAACGAAGCAAAGTATTATATTATAGGGAGGGCTTGTTGAAATGAAGTTGATTTTTCTAAATAATGTCAAAGTATTTAAGAGAACTATATGTACTAAAAGTTTGCTACTATACATGTATACACGAATTTATGATGACAAATATTTTTGATAATTTTTTACGTATAATACTAATATGGTATAGGCATGTTACGTGATGATTTTTTTATTTTCTCGCTATGCGACGTACACGCATGGTTTATATGAGTAAAACAAAGTTTTAAATCTACATTAAAGAATTTTTTTACTGTCATTTGATAGAATAGTAGTATGTATGAAAAAGTTTATAGTGTTTTTTTATTAAAATATTTACAGAGATGAGTATGATAGTTTGAGCATTATTTAAGCGTTTTATATTATGTTAATTATTTTAAGTTTCAAAATGAAAACAAATAATTGTTGGGCAAATATCTAATATTCAGTATTAATGAAAATATTAACTATTTTTATTAAGAAAAATTGCTTTTTTTTTCCATTCACTACTGATTTTTCTAAAACTGCGAAAAGTATTCAAATAAAATCACTAGTTATTTTGAGAAAATATTGTTAATGATAAATCTTCTATAAAATTTCAATGCTAATCTTTTATTATCAAAAAAATACATTATGAAGCTTTTTTCAAAATTGAGTACACCATTAAGGAATTATACATCACAGACATTTTAGGAGGTACCACACAAAATTGGCAATGAACCACATCCAAATATTGATTCAATGAAAAAGAAGATTGATACTTTATGATTGTAAGTTTTGCTTTAATTATATCTCTTATATATAATAGTGGATTTCTGTCTGTTCGTTCGTTCGTTCGTTTGTGTATCTATGTCGATGACGCTAATTAATTAATTAATCCGGTTTACACAATTTATCTTTTTCCGTTTCTTAACAAATCTATAGCCAATGTTATTAACATCGGGCCTATATAAATACTAGTTACAATATAATGACAAACAAGCGCTTAGTATCACGAAATTAGACAAGCCGTCTCTATATTGTAAAAAAATAACTCTATTTAAATAAAAAATGTGTTACTCACGATGGTGATTTATAAAATTTCTTAATTAAAAAAAATCATCCAACAAACAACGACCCAAAAACAAATCACACTGAAAAAAAAAACACACACACACACAACTCAACCTATTCAAATACGATTTGGCCCAAGCACGCGAACCCCCCATAACTTCCCTTCGTCCCTTGCGATCCATCCGTTCGCTTCCCCCGCAATTTATTATCACGAAAATCGTTGTTTATCATCACGCATTGCTACGCCGTCGTAGACACGCGACCTACGCCGCGGCCATTATTCCCGATCGGGCCACGTGCGTACGACAATGGCCGCGCTCGTGCGTGCGTGATTGCTCCCCGAGAGGAGCGTGTTAAACGCCAGTTCCGATCGCAGGTTGAGCGAAAGCCAGATTGGGCTCAATGGCCGTTGATTAGATACGGATCTGGGCGAAGGCGGTCGATAGTTGTCGTAGGTTGCGGGAGTTGTATAAACATTTTGTCGTCGGAGTTGTTAAAATGGCGATCTATCGACAGGGCGGACGTTCGAAACGATTCGAGTGCGATTATGGAGTTGTTAATCGTCGGAAAATACGAAGATCGAAAGATAACCGTGTTCGTGTGTAGACGAAAATATTTACAAAGACCATTATTACGTTATCAGCAAAACAAACACGGCGCACATAATAACAGCTGACAAATACATACGTTTCGCATAATAAGACAATTTCGAGGTCCTGCCTCTGAAAAAGGACGACGAAGTGTTTACAAGTGATGCAACAGATACGCGTTACGTAACGTCCGAATTTTCAGAATCAATCCCGGATGCACTTCCGACCGGGCGAAGGCTTTCGCGCTTACGTAACCGCTGCACGTATCTACGAAAATCTCACCTACACACCGATATCGATCGACGAGCGCGTAAAGCGTTTATGGCCGTCGTGGATCGGCCCGAAAGCCTCCGAACGCCGCCGTCCGAAAATAAAGCGCAATTACACACAAAACACGCGGACATGGCGACGTAGCGCTACGAGCTTTCGGCCGAAAACACGGCGAATCTCCGGCCGGATCGGGAAATCGATTATCGGACTCAGCTGCGACGAGCGGACGGATAAATAAATAGAGGGGTGTATGAAAAAATAAATGGCGCAGTCGTTACCGTGCGTCCCGTGTTGGCGGCGGCGTGCGTGCGGGGGGCGCAGCCGCTTGGGGGGCGGGGTGGCGTGAGGGGGCGG
>JAOXNN020219066.1:0-15657 GCA_028571205.2 Hydropsyche betteni
CCCAACCCCAACCCCAACCCCAACCCCAACCCCAACCCCAACCCCAACCCCAACCCCAACCCCAACCCCAACCCCAAAATGAATTTTGATGTTGACGTGCCTTTAAGAGTATAGCTTTAATTATCTAATCGCTGCCAATAAAATTGAAACATAAAGATGATTATCAAACACTGAGGATTGCTTTGGCAATACAGAATTACAAATTGAAGGAGAGTATTGAAAATTAACTGTAAAATTTAGTTAGCTAACCTAACATAAGTGTTAAAGTCCATATCGATGCTTAAAATTCGCGAAGAAGGTGCGCCTATACTGTCTAAATTTATTTATTGTTGACAATATTTCAATATCTATTAACAAACATCATAATCTATGCTCCAATTTATTAATGCAATTGTGTTTAATATTTGTATTATGAAGCAGACCACCATTAACCATTAAAGTACATTCCTAACATCTAAAATAGTAAATAATAACATTAGTTTGTGTTTCTGCTTCTTCAATATTAGCTATTAGACACAATTATCATACTCGGTCATGCCATACTCTACCCTTGCGATTTGCGATACAGCTGATTGCTCATTTTGGGAGGGACGGATACGTTCTCTTTTTTTGTGTTGTCTATTGAAAGTATTGTTTAGCAGAGTTCCCGTTGTATTAGTGCTCAAAGTGGTTGATGTTCTGGATGTTACCAAGGACGTTTGGCTTCATTTTGAAATATCTTGAAATATCTTATTCAGTCTAACCAGCAAAGCGCGTCTTATAATATTTGAATGTCGTTTGTGGGTTCTAGTGCGGATAAAAATGCTGATTCATTTACATAAATTAGATTTTCCCTACATACTTAAGCATTACGCTAAGTTTATAATTACAATGTAGTTGGAAAAGAATGAGTTCCGGTTGGCGGAAAAACTGTTATAGGCACCTTTCACCATACGGTTCGCCCAACACTGCTTCTCAGCCACTCTATTCTTCAGTACACCTTCTCTCAATTAGTCATACTCTCCTGCATAGTCTTCGGATTCGGAATAACCCATCTTAAGCAGGGCACTGGTGTATTAGCCAGCTGCTTCCAGAATGACAACCTCATTTACGAATAGCTAACGGAGCTAGATTCTACAGTAAATGTATTTGTTGAGGACGATAAATCACTGAGAGCTCTTTCAGGTGTTGGTGTTTTCTATCAAAATTCAGTGTGCAAAATATACAAAAACCCTGTAGTTGGGCCAACCGATGGGACGAGATGGACGCAGGCTCCTTTTGTAGGGCGTCTATCAGACAAAATTAGGTAGAAGTACAAATTTAACAACTACACTGTAATCATCTCGTCGGAGTACACCAAATGGTATCATTCTTTCTATGATGACTTCGACCTCTTTGTAAATTAGCTGCTCTAAAGTCCCAAGTTTAGCAATATTAAAAGCTTTGAAGATAGAAGCCCCAATGGAGAAATATTAAAATTCGACAAGGAGGAAGTGGTTAAAAAGTACAAGGCTCTAGGCTACGGAGTATTAGGGGTGTTTATTTTGGATATAGTTAGCCTCATGTACATTTACTGCACTGTTATGGTGGCACCTGCCTTCTTGATCGGAATTGTACAATGTCTCAACATTAGTATTAGTCGGTTGAACATCTACAAAGTGTTCCCTTGGCTGGGACTCTACATGTTAGCCCTCGAACATCGTACCACCCGCCAGTAATGAACTACTAATATAGACTGTCTCCCTTCTCTATTTCCAACGCCAACCTTCTCTACTTCTGTATGATGTACATGTTATACATCGGCAGTATGGGTTTCCTATCCAACTTCCTATTCCTCATGCCACAGAGAAGCAACCTTGTATAGAACTACTACAGCTTCATTGCTTTTCTGGAGTTTGCTAGCCACCTATTCCTACGCACGAGGACATCAATAAAGTACTATCCTAAAATATTCATCATATGTCAGATAATCTTCGCTTACTACTCCAATGTTGTTCAGCTGGGCTACAAAAACTGGTTGCTTCTGCTGAATATTTCCATAGTCATCTGTATATTATCTATTCTGCTGATCAAACTTTAGATACCGGCTGTTACTACCTGGAACAAACTCATGCCGTACACTCCAACCGAAACAACTCCCCGTGTAGTCTATTTTCCTTCTTTCAATTTGCTATGGACTAACGATGCTCCCGACCTATGGACTCTCTGCATACCATCTCACGACAGAAGTCACTTCACTCGAGAGTAACTCTCATTTGTCGACCAAAACTACGATCTACTACGAAACACAATGCGAGCCAACTAAGTTGTTTGATATGTTCTACAATATATGTAATCATAGATTAAATACTGCCTTCTTCACTTGCTCTACATCCAGTGTTTCCTATTCTACTAGCTGATCCACCAGTATTTTAATACTATCAGAATGCTGAAGCAGGAGCTTCTTCACTCTGCTGTACGATTACTGGAGCATTTCTTCTGCGAGTTGGTCTGACTGAAACTTGTAGGTTTCTGAAGGTTCGTAGTTATCGGGTACCGATATCAGGCTAAAGTCCTCATTCATTCCCATATTTATGTATGAGTAGGCGAGGTTGGTTGCTTTCGCCAAGTCGTTACTGCAACCAGTTGTGATAGACTTGGTCCCGTAGAACAGTTACTATGCTGCTCTTCCTCCCAAACTCACATCAATCTGGGCTTTTATGTTCTTCTTTGTAAAGTGTAATTGATCTTGCTAGGGAACGAAAGCAGTGAACCCAAGGGCATCTCCTCGAGGCAAAATAGTTACTTTGTGAAGAGGAGAAGCTCCCGGCGTCAATAGAGAAGTCAATGCATGACCAATTTAATGGTATGCTGTCATCTTTTTGTCGTGATCAGTGATATACATTTTGCTACGGCCTATTCCCATCATAATACGATCATACGCATACTCAAAGTCAACTTTTTTAGCCTTCTGCCTACCTAAATAACCCATTTCTCACCTTATTTGACAGCATGTAGAATAGCTATATTAACTGCATTCTTAATATCAGCTCCACTGAACCCGGTGGTTCTCCTGGCTAGCTCTTCGTTCTTAACATCTTACTCCAACTGTATTTTTTTGAGGTAGTAGTTGAATATCTAGGCTCTACCTCTCACATCAGGCAAAGGAACGTGCAGGGTTTTGTCGAAACGACCTGGCCTTTTAATAGCAGGGTCTAACATCTTTTCGAAGTTGGTTGCCCCAATCACAATAACATTTTAGTTCTCCTTAAAACCATCCATCTAAGCCAGAAGCTGGTTAACAACATCAGAAGTGTGGGGAGAAGGATATGCGGTGCTCTAGTTACGTTTTCCAGCTATTGAATCGATTTCATCAATAAATATGATACTTGGAGCGTTCTTTCTGGCTGTTTTGAATAAGTCTCTTACCTTCCGAGAACCTACGCCTACAAACATATCATTAAACTCTGAACCAGACTTGTAGAAGAATGAACAGTTAGCTTCTCCTGCGAGTGCTCTAGCCATAAGAGTTTTACCGGTACCTGGTGGACCTACTAGCAGGATTCCTTTGGGAAGTTTGGCTCCAGCATCTGTATACTTGGTGGGTTCCTTCAGGTAGTCCACTATCTCCATCAGCTCTTACCTAAACTCATCGATCCCCAGAACATCACTAAATCTTGTCTTCACTTGTTTTTCCATTTGAGCTTAAGAGCTGTTCATCATCAGCTACTTGGTCTTTTTTGAGATAATGTCCTGATTGTTTTAGACTGTGGGTTTCAGCTTCTACTGCACTTCTTCTTTCATCACATACACTAAACAGATTAAGAAAATGTTAAAGAAGAGTAGAGATTTGGCGAATTTCTTCAAGCCGCTGTTCGGATCAACATTCAAACCAGGCTTTGTTGCCAGGTATTGCTTTCTTATGTAAAGATCTCGATCAATCCATGAGCTTATGCTTAAGACATCCAACCTACCGGCAAGTTTGATAGCTGCAAGGTAGTGCTTGCGTATGATCAGTTGGTCAATATACTCCAGGATATTTTTGCCTTGTTGATAGCGGTCTTCACTGTTTGACTTTATGCTTTTGCATATTTCAGAAAGGCTTCTAGTGTTCTTATGTTCTGATTACTCTATCTACCGGGTATAACGGGAGACCAGCATCCTGTCGTAAATTCTGTGGGGAAGGCTAAGAGACCTAAGTAATCGAAGCATTCGGTTTGTAACCTCAGATAATAATTAATACAAACCCTCAGATATTTCTATTTTCTCAATTATCATCGTATGAAACAACGATTTTCGATTGTATAGACAAGCAGCTGCGACTAATGATAAGTTTATGTATTATCCATAAATAGTTATTACAAATGATCAACCCACTGTCAGATGATTTCTACTAACAGGAGAAACACTACACTTACGCCTCTAAAACCACACCAAAAGACCAGTCTTTAAGGGCAGCCCAGACCACCCCGGCTCCTCCTTCCAAATAGAAATCATCAACCGACAAGAGTGTTCTGTGCACTGTCAAGAAAATCGTAAGTAAAGCTTTATTCAGGAGTCGAGTAGCTAGCTTGGAGACGACAAGAAGAAAGGAGTTCTTGGTTTTTATCTACCCTAAAAGAACATCTTTCTCGCTTGTGAGTCCAAATAGCAGTACTTCTACATAAAGGTACCCGATCAATGACTCAGCAAAAGGTAATGGAGAGAATGGCAGCATCCAAACAGCCAGTCCATAATATCTGTTACTAAAACTCAGAGAAGAAATCCACCTACAAGAAACTCAACAACTGCTCCATCCTCAAGAACAACGAAGAATACTACGACATAAACTCTTGCGAATACGACTGTGTTGATATTTTATGATCACTCATATCTATCCTTGCATCATGAGCTACAAGTATTGACGGCGCAGAGGAGGAAATAGCATCCCGTAAAATCGGTCTTTAGTAGATTGAAAAATCTTCACCCGGTATATCGGATAGTCTTTCCCAGAGTTATTTATGGTCCAGTCTTCACACTTCAACATTTCGTCTTATTTCTGAGCATAATACCTTGTCTTCAACATCTCCAAAAAACTGTCTGAGCGCTTGCACTCCTGAATGGACTCTACTTTGAGATAAGCTTCCCGGTCTTTATTCCTTCTAAACTCTAATGCTGAGATCTGAATTATCTGATTATTGCTTTTTAGTAGGTCGTATTGAACAAATCGTTCCGGAGCTCCATGTGCACGTATTTACCATGATCCGGATTCTATGGATCGTTGAAATTGTGGGGAGCCAGAAATACTCCATTAAGGAAATCATTGTGAGCTTAATCACGAAATCCCTAGTCAGCCATCTAGTTAATATTTAATATTAAAATTAGAGGATGACCACCATGAGAGACTTCATCCCTATTAGCAAGCTGGGAGAGGGAACTTTCGGTTCAGTCTACAAGGTTAAGAGAATAAGCGATGACAAGCTGTATGCTCTCAAGAAAGTTAAAATGGGACTGTTGGGTCAAAAGTAAAGAGAAAACGCTATTAATTAAATACGCATTCTAGCCTCTCTCGACAACCCTAACATAATCGGTTATAAGTAGGCATTCTATGAGTAAAACCTTCATGTCCTGTGCATCGTTATGGAGTATGCAGATGAGGGGGATCTAGCCAAACTTATCGATACTAAAAAACGGGCACTCCGCAACATAGATGAGTAGATAATATGGAAAGCGTTATTGGATATTCTATTTGGGTTATCTCATTTACATTCTAAAGGCATCCTGCACAGGGATCTAAAATGCGCAAATATATTTATATCGTCGGGAGTGTACAAACTTGGGGATCTGAATGTTTCCAAAGTCAATAACGGTAAGCTAGCCTACACCCAAACAGGAACGCCTTACTACGCTAGCCCATAGGTATGGAGAGATGAGCCCTATAACTAAAAGAGTGATATTTGGTCATTAGGGTGTATAATCTACGAAATGTGTTGGCTAAAGCCACCCTTCATGGGAGACAGCATGGAGAGTCTTTACAGAGCTATTCAGTCCGGAAAATATTTGCCAGTATCTAGGATATACTCAGTCGAGCTTCGAGAGATAGTTGATTTATGTCTCAAGAAGGATGCTAGATTAAGACCTTCTGCCCAATAGCTTCTTAGACACCCTTCAATCAAGGAAAGAATAACTCTTAACCAAGTCAGCATTAATACTGGCCAGGACGACCTCCTAAAAACGATCCATATTCCTGCTCAAGGTTTGAAAGGACTACAAACTAAACTACCCAAAGCCAAGTACTAAACATAAAAACCCAAAGAACTCTCAAGGATAATTGAAGTTTGCTAAACTCCCAAGAACTAAACCCCTAAGCAGATTCTAATCCCAGTCAAAAAGTCTATCTCTCAAAGCGTCAAAAAGATCTAATTCGTTACTCCTGCCAAATAAAACCCTCAACAAAGCTCAGCTAAACGTAAATCGATCCCTCGAACATAACGGTGCAGCGCGGAGAATCTCTTAAAGTAATCCAACGATTTGAGACTTATCCCTCAAAATAATAACTATCTCAACAAACGACCGCTTAGCAATAGAATGGAGAAATCCTCAAGTAGCAAGCAATCCAAAATCAATATCGGCCCTATGTTAAAAATGAGAAAAGCAGCTAGCGACAAATACCAATAAATTACGAAACTCTTGAATATGTTTGACGAGGGATACAACCGTCTTGACGTAATATCGAAGTTGAAACCACCGAGAGCTCCTCCGATTCCCGGTTGGTGGAACTGATTTCGTTGTACTTCTCAATAATCTTTATTATGTTCGAAGGATTGCAGGAAGGTCATACATAACGGAAAGATAAATCAAGTGCCAATAATTAGAATATCCAAATCAACAAGTACTACAAGTCCCTGTTCGTGCTCGTTATACTGTCAGTGTTTCTAATATGGAGATTAGCTCGCCAGGTATGTTGATAAGATTATCTCAGCAAATCAACATCGCTGAGTGCATAAACGATAGACTGCACTATGCTCTACACTTCCTAAATAAAGCTATGAATAGCTCTCCCTTGTGGTGCGATGCTCTAACAGGAATCGGGCAGTTCATCATAGACTCCTGGTTTTTGTTTATGACTATGTTCTGGTAACATATTCTCGTAATGTAGGGCTTTACTGGTCAAAAATACCCGGTTTCCGACGAGTGTGGGCATCTTTTATTTAATTCGATCTCAGTTTCTGGTAGGCATAGAATTACTCAGTCAATTTAAAAGTTCCCTTTCCCGCATGATATAGTATGGAGGAATCCTGGATTTTTCTCCCTCACTGTCCCATACGACCATACCAGAGACTTCTTCTATTCTGGGCACACAGGAGTTCTCGTTGTGGCATTCTGTTAGCTGTACACTCTTAAAATGAAATCGTCCTGTGTCATCTGCGGCATATGTATTGGATTCATTATGGTGCTACTTCTCTCTACCCAGGTGCACTACACTGCCGATGTGTTCGGTGGGTTCTTTATGGGCCTTTATATTCATGGGATAGTAGCCCAGTACGTATACTATAGTGACTTCGTGTGGTCAATGCCCTATTGGTTAGGATGCAAAATATACAAAAGATTTAAAAAAATGGAGCCTGTTGCTGAAGAGTCGAAGGCATGATGGTTTATTTTTTTATGAACTATTTAAGACCCCCTAAAAAAGCTTCAGAGGTGTACCATCCAGGTAAAAGCTCTTCGATGCAGAGATCTACATGATGAAGATCATTGACGGAAAGCCTCATCGTAAAATTTATTACGGAGTGTAATATTCACCCATTGAGGAAGAACTCATCGATAACCTTAAAAGACACTTAGAGGCATCCAACCATACACATAATTATGATGACGCGATGTTGCTGAAGTTCTGTTCGGTGGGGGATTTCGACCTTCAGAAAACCTTCTCAAAGATAGTGATGCATTAGAATTGGATGAACAATCAGAACATAAGAAAGGAGAGTGCATAAGCGTAGGCTATTCTATCTGATGGAGTTATGTATAGCTATGGTCGGGACTACTAGTACAGACCAATCATAATAGTAAATCTCAGTTCAATAAGTCTATCGAATGTACTTCGATTACTATAAAGTACCAAATTTAAGACTATCTTTGCGCAATCAACACACTCATCTAAACCATCAAAGAGTACATGCTCATTCCAGGAAAAGTTTAGAATATAATTGTTATTATTGATGCCTTACACCATACAACGCTATCTGCCCATATGCTAGCAACTTACGCCTAGAAACTGGCTGCTGCGTTTCCAGCGCTATTGGAGAAGGTATTTGTGGTTAACTGTGATAAATTGACTGAAGACTTGGTGAGTGCGGTTAAGAAGAAACTACCGGTTACTACAACCCGCAAAATATAGATGTTGAATACTCGGCAGATGGACCATCTTCAGAAGCACATACCTTGCATGGAGCTCTAAAAGAAGTTTGGAGGGCATCGGTCCAACCTAACAGAGTTCTGGCCTATTCGTACCACCAATAAGCTCTACTAAGAGCATACAGCCTAAAAGACTGTTCGGTCGGATAACTAAAAGTCCTCCCTCTACTACTCAGTGGTGAACAACAGTTCGTTCTTCTAGTAAGCAGTCCAGTAATAAAAGGCAACCCAAAAGGCTTGTTGCGGGAACTCCTGCAGTTTGTTTTGAAGTTTATAATATTCATGATATGTAAAATATGATATCAGATTCGCCTGGGTAGCTGTCCTGACTTTTTAATGCGATTCTTATACTCCTCTTTGAAATTCTATAGGTATCCCGGGGGAAAGTTTAGGGTGCTCACTGGAGATGGTAGCCCTTTCAGTTCGGCTTCACAGATCTATCTCTAAATAACTCACTCTCTACCGCAAGCTGCTATCGTTCGGTTTTGTTCCCCCCGAAATGCTTTAGTTTTATGTGTAGATTCATAGACACATCGCACCCGTAGCGCTTATTGCAGGAAGGATACGGACATTTGTACGCTTTGTTTATTTATGAGGACGTTCTTCTTTTCTTCTTCTGGTGTCGCTCTGTCAGCAGTTTATTTCGCTCTTTCAGCAACTCCTAAATCAATTAGTAACTCTACTTCAGCATTGGTGATAATATCATCTAGCTCCTTATTTTTGATCGTGAGTTCTCTAGCCTTGAGGATTATCATTTCGTTGATGAGGTAGGTCTTCCAAAACTGTTCGTAGTACGATATGTTTTTGTTAAACTTAGGAGTTTCTAATTGAGTGGCTACGTACTGGAAGAGCTGTTGCCTAGTTTGTCGCTTTTATTGTACTCATTGATCCACTCGCTATCGAACTTCATTTAACTGAGGATCCGCATACGGTTTTCGATCTGCCGGTCAAGGTCATCCAGACTCCTGCTTCTCTGGGGGGAGGGTTCCATAATCAACGAACAATAAATATATTATTAAATCCATCTCATCTTGGCGCCTGCCTATTCACTACCCCTATCCTTTGTTATTTAGTTATTACAGCTCATAGTCAGTAATCCCTTTCCACTTCGGTAATACCCAGCACTCCCATAAATATCCCCACAACAGCATCATATTTGCTTAGGGTGTATTTCTATGTTAATAGAATACATGTATAGCACACAGGAAAGGGGAAACGAAAAGTAATTAGTTAATACTCTCGACGCCATAAAGGAGCTACTGGTTGAGGATATCAGGGTGAGAGCCCGTCGACGCAACTAAAGATTAAATAAGACTTGTACTTGTTGAGTAAATTAAGCACAACATGGAAAGGATAGCAGCTCCATATGGAAATCATAATCTAAACACAAGCAAACCACCTGCTACACTAAACTCATGAATACCACTTACATGCCGAAAATACCACTTAAGCCGCTGGATGACAGACGTAACAGGATAAAGGTGAAAAATATGAGAGAAGAAAGCCAAAAGTTAAGTGCCAAAATCAACACTCACAGCATTGTCGGAGGTATATCTACAGTAGACATAACAAGCTTGCGGATGGAAGGGAAGTTTGAGAAAGGGTACCAGACTTGCCGATAGCAAATAGAAAAGCTCTATTAAATGGAAATGTAGAAGCTCAAAATAGAATACCCCAAAATTTAGAAGCACTGTGGGGAGGAGGTCAACGCCAACGTTGAGTACCTGGAAGATTTTATGAAAAAGATTAATTAGTAAGTGAGGGATAATGTAGTTTTCACTAGGTCAAGTATGATAGTATTGTCAGGAATAATGAGGGCATTCTCCTGTTTTCGGATGTATAATGAATGATATTTTCTGTCTATGGATCAGTTTCCTTATTCGTCCAACCGCTTCCACAAGGTCTGCTCGTAACCTGGTGAATAGTATTGGATTATCTCCAATGGGTACAGGGCATTGATTTCGTCTATGTACTGCCTTAGCTTGTTTCCGGGTTCCACTTTGATCTCCTGAATCTTTTTGAGGCCTCCGCTTTGGATGAATGACTTCTTAGCGGCGTTATCCACTGGCAGAGTTTTGGCAAATTGGTTAAGCACGTATTCTAGTATGTCGTGGGGGCAGTCAGCGATTAAGGGCTCAAGGGCATTAAGATATGAGCACATATGGAGAATACTCTTCAGTGCCTTTTTAGCTTTCTTTTTAACGTCTTCACTGCTTTTTGGATCCTTATAAAGGTCTAGGAGAAGTCGAGGAATATCGTGTTCAGCCATCGCTCTAGCATGATCTGGGGTATGGCAGCCTATCTGCCCAAGGCTCCAAGCTGCTGCTGCTTTAACCGAATCGTTATTTTCTTTGTTAAGAGCCTCTTTGAGAGGAGGGATACCCTTCGCAGAAATCACCCCCATCGCCAAACTTTAGTCAGAAGATGAAATATACCCCAGTGTAATAATACCTGGAAGACCTGCTGCTCCTTTAGCTTCTGTAATAAAATCAACGATTGCCACTGCTCCTCCTGAATTGCATATCAATTTGGAAAGATCTGAACTCTGTTTAGCGATTTCCCTCACACAGCTTGCCGCATACTTTCTAACCAGATGATCGCTATCCTTCAATTTGTACAGAATCTTGGGGAAAATCTAGTTCTCAATAACAGCCTCTGCGAGATCCAAAGTGTGCCTGGCAATGTTGGCGAGGCAGGAGCATACTTGTCGCTTTAACTGTGCGTCCTGGTGGTTAATAAGTTGAGCCAGGAAAGGCACTGCACCAGCGTCAACTACGAACTGAGCTAGTTCAGGAGAGTGTTTGCAGATCTCACTCAGAGCCGATGCAGAAATTCTTTTAAGGGTTGGCTCTGGTTATTGAATACATAAGACCAATAAGGGAACTGCACCAACTTCAACTACAGCCATAGCGAGTTCAGGGGTGTGCTTAGCAATACAGGAGAGGGCCCAGGCAGCTGCCTCCTTGACACTAGGGTCAAACTCTTCTAGACATACAACAAGGGCTTCAAGGGCACCTGAATCGACGACAGCTTTAGCAAGTTGGGCTGAGTGTTTGGCGACTGCTCTAAGTACAAAGGCGGCAGCTTTCTTGTAGAATCTCTGAGTTAAGTGCAAACGTTACATTTTGTTAGTTGAGGGACATGACCAGTTGAGGCAGTATCTAGTTATTGACTACGTTCTCAGCTAGATCTTCGTTGAAGTTAGCCAGCCGTCCAAGAGCCAAAGCTGCGCTTTGAGAAATCGAAGGAACATTATCAAGTAACAAAGGTCTCAATAATGCCATCACTCCTGCGCTCTGCAGGACCTCAATGTTTTGAGGGCGAGTAGCCAACTCCGCCACAGTCTGTACGAATGTGACTCTAGCCTTCTGATACTGTTCGAATGGTTGTAAGACAGCTCTGCTCATATTAAGTTATATTTAATTGTCGAAGCCATAAAGATCTACTTTGCACTGTTGACATCTTCTAACACTACCTTCATTTATTTCAATTTTTGCAATAATTAAATCACATGCTGAGGACAATATCAGCCAGGTGCATGCAGATGCGACTAATACACAGGACATTCTGCACCGATAACAATTAGTAGTTTAGGAAGCTGATGGAGAGGAAGACAGTGGTATCCAAATCAGCGAAGAGGCTGCCCAACCCTTTGTTTTACTTCCCTGCACCAACAGAATACTATCCTGTGACAGTAGCATGGACCAAATACTTTAGTACAGGCTTTGTTGCTCTGGCAGGGCTTGTCTATGGTATGTTTGGACCCTACTTTGGAGTACCCCTATCAATATTAGCTATTCTACGAGTAATCAAAAACCAAAAAATAAAGGACTCTATAGGATCCTACATAACCAAGGTAGAGTTCATCAACGAACAGAAACTCAGAATCGTATTGGCTAATAGAACACTCTATTAAGTGGAGATCTCTGCTTTAGAAATTTAAAGTGCTCTGGTTTAGCCAGGGGTGTATGTTGCCAGGATAGGCAATGTAGTACCAACCAAACGGGTTAGTCTGGCAGTAATAGATAGACTGCCATGTTTGATAGGCAATAGTTAGGCACTAATCCAGCTAATAAATTAAAAAAAGAACAATTATTCACAGTGGTAAATCACCAACGAATCGCTAGATGCTCAAAAAGCTATTTCAGTTGTCGACAAATCCACCCCACTATTCTTTTCGGCTACATAAACATAATCAAAGTCTGTAATAGCTCAGCACATCCAACAGTTAGTTCTGATAATTCACAAGGCAAAATTTAAAATAGAGTAGAATAAAACTAAAACGGCTACCACGCTACTCTCAGAGAAGCCTAAGTAAACACCATAGTCGATCCCAACTCCAAAATAGAACCTTAAATAAATAACAAAGTAGAACCCCAAGCAATGATCGATGTGTAAACTTGTAATCAATGACAATTTGTTTATTGTTACGATTAATTAATCAGAGAAGCATAGTCCTCCGATAGGCTGATAAGGCGAGCAAAGCAACCCGATGGATAAGCTTAGATATAAATGTTTTGAGATACTACGGGTTGAACTCAATAGGCAATACTCAAAAGATAATAGATAATATTAACTAGATTATCCTAGAAACAAACAATGATTATGCCATTTATCATGACTATCGTAAATGCGAAAATAGATATACACATAACATCAGTGGCTTTGTCTGCTTCTAATTGCTGCCCCTGTCATCGCCCAGCCAATTGATAACCAAGCTGCCAGGCAAGATTTTAAACCATCCATTCCTTGTTAGGAATAATTTAGAATCGTCACAAATACTCCTGCTGTGGGAGCTATGATCCAAAACATCGGAATAAACGTATCCTGGTCCATCTCGTAAACATGGACCAACATTATTCCCAAACTGAGAACAGTGGCTCCTACAACCCATCCCAAATAGAAAGCAATGGTGTTTCTGACAAGATAGTAACTCATAGGCTTCTCTACACCTCCGTCAGGCACATAGGTTGTGTACCAAAGCCAAAGTAATGAGAGGGCCAGAAGAAAAATAATTACGAAGCACTGCTTGATAGCAGTTTTGGTACCTTGTGACCAGATGCCTAGCCAAAGAACGTTGAAGATGTTTACGGCAGTCCAGGCGTAGTAGGAAGCGGGACTCCAGCTGTTTGAGGTTGTCACATGGTAAATCATAATGCTTACTGCTGTGTAGATTACGCCCCAGATTGCGAAAAAGCGTGAAGGAGGTGTGATCTTTAGACCATACCTGTGGGACACTTGGGAGGTTGAGAATTTTCCGTACTTTCCGATTACTGCATTAACCAAAACGCAGGCTATGAAAACAACGACTGCTTCCACTCTTAGCCAGAGAGGAGCTCCTGTGTTTAATGTTGAACTTTCCAATGTAGGGTATTATCCGTTCATCTAGTTAATATTATGTTGACCAGTTAAAATTTCCATTTAACCTTTCGAATTTCTGATGGTCTTACATCAACATTCAGAAAAAACATGTGAATTTGAACGTGCTGAAAAGAGATTTCGTACTGCTACGAGGCAAAATCGATAAGTTGAACACTATGTCCAATACATCTACTCAGGAGAAAAAGAATCTTAACTATCTCCTCTAACATAAAATCGGGAAAACCCAGGAAACAATAATGTCTGGCCTGACATCCTGAACTGGAAGAAACACAAGCCCGTCACTTTTAAATGTGAATTGCCTAAGAGTATGATTTCAATTAGTTTTAATGCTAACACAAAAAATCACTTTGCATAAATATTAAACATTTCAGACACAAATATCTAAAAATTAACAATTGTACATTCGTAATAATCTAAGATGAAACACAACCTGATTTATGGATTCAGCAAAACCTACCGAAGTGATACATAAGCGTATTATAGAAGTTTACTATCGTCTAAATAGAGAATCAGCTTACTGCTGAAGTACTCCAGATACTCAAGAATATGAAGCTTTTATTAAATTTAATGGACTACATTAGAATACGAGTATGACTTAGTTATCAGACAGAAACAATTAATAGTGCAGAACTATCTGAAAATAATGGATAATTGGAAGTAGACGAATTAAATCCATACTCAGAGCTATTTTAGAGGCTGACAAGGTATTTATTTGTTGCTCAAGCAAAAACTGTTTACCTGACTTTGTGATCATGAGATAAGATGCTCCTATTTTATTTGGCAAAAATGCTGAGTCAGATTATTACAGATTGTTGAAGTATTCTCAATGACTAGTTAATTTGAACCTTAATTTCGAACGATTGAAGACTAAATTGATACTCGGATTGAGAATAGCATACTCTCTTAAGATAATGAAGATGAATAAACTAGATTGTACTAAAGTTTAATCTACTAACGAAAAACGTAGTAGTTCAGGTATTAAAGCTGATAAAACGATGATCGATCCTTAATCCTAATTTTGTAAGTTTACGTGAATGACATCTTTTGGCTTTTAGGACAATTTCTACTTGTACTCATTTTAATGTTTTATTCATACTTTTCACCATACAAAGCTGTTCTATCTTACATCTCCATATTCCTAAATCTGCTTTTAATTACCTAAGCTTTTTCGTCTTCAGCCTCAGAATTTTGATTTGCTGCTTCGTTAAATATTCCGATTCGATCTTAAATAGAGAGAACCGTATTATCGATATATTTTGTTAAATAGCTGCCATTCTTTATTGAGCATTTGTGTATTTCTCAAGCATTGCTTTCATACATTTGTTGTACTCAGCAAGTTATTTGATTGATATTGGAAGATGAAACTGATAGATACATATGATTGTACATATGATTGTTTTATTATTTGATTTGTTAAAGAGTGTCTTTGGTGTTTAAATATTGACATACTAATTTCGTGTGTTTATTGTAATATTTGGAATAATACAGGCTTTCTTGAGGGTGCACTTAATTTATATAAGGCTAATAAATGTTCATTTCATAAGTATGGAATTTTTACCAATATTGGTTAGTACATAATGTTCGACTATGCATAGAATAGTCGATACTATACATAAATTTAATTGCTTTGAAAGTAACAACTAGTTTTAAAGTTCCCTCGTTTCCAAGTTATTTATCGAGGATTGTTTATTAAATAAACGCTCTTCTACCGCTCTTCAACCTGGTCTCTGATGATAAGTATTTTACTAAAATGGGAATGTTTATGTATCAAATCTTCTCGAGGTAGCTAGCAACTTAGCCTTTAAAGAGAATGATCCTATTTATAGACGTTCTAAATTGGTGATAATTCCAAGAGCAAGCTTTACTCTCTTTAATCTCTTCAACTTTCTGGGGGCATTTATATCCGTTACTGGTTTCAGATGA
>JAOXNN020219112.1:3927-15646 GCA_028571205.2 Hydropsyche betteni
TATTTGTTAACTTAGGCAAATAAATAGGTAAGTTCCAACTGAAAGAGATTGTGAACTAATTTCCCTCTTCATCGTTATATCTTCTAGACGAATCAAACATATTTAACGCCCTCTTTAACGACTTTGTTGAGTTTTCGTTCGGGATTATGCTATTTGACCTTCTGCCAACAATCCAATATTGTGCAACATACTTTAGATTGCCGATAGTAAACTGTATGCCGGAACTGAGCGAAGATTATGAGGTAAATTGGGGGTTATGTAGATGAGCATAGAGGATTATCTCTCCATACAAACCTACAACCCGAACATGCTCAAGCTGGTGAGTAAAAGAAGAGACATGTACCAGGGTGTGTTCTTTCAGTGACAAATTGCATAATCAATATTATTAGAGTACTGTTTAGGATCGGAGGTGTTATGTGATTATAGTGTTATTATTTCCTTTTTGAGAATGATAGTTATTATATAGTAATGAAGAATTTGAAAGACATAATCAGCAAAAAGAAAGCATAAATCAAAGCCAACCCAATAATATAATTAGGTTAAGTCTAAAAGCACAAGCAACAAGTAGCCAAATAGTCGATGGAGCAAAGATAGCGTTAGAAATAGCAGAAACTCGTATAAAAACTCATCTAAGTCGATAAGTTCTACACAGTGCGCAAGAAAATTAAAACCTAAACTACATCTTAAACCCTTCTTCCCTTGGCTAATATCGACGAAAGCACCCAAACTCCTCCTCTCCCCAAAGAATAAATAATTGCCAAATTGAGGTAACTCAAACAGCCTATCACATTCTTTGGATAGGATGACTGGAGCAGATACAGAAGGTTAAGGAAGTGCGAGGAGGGTGGGACTATCAAGTAGCCTGGAACACTCAATGATGTGGAGTTCAAGCGCAAATTGAGGGAAGATGAAGAATATGACGAACTGGATGCTAAGTACAGGAATAGGTTGATTGAACCAAGACTTATGGATGATGCGGTTTATCTCAATAGAAAGGCTAGGATACTGGATGACGATAAAAAGAGAGAAATATCGATCGATCAGAAATGCGAGGAGATAATGCTGTGGATTAGGAAGATACTAAAAGCTTGGAATGAAGCAATCGAACAGAAGTATAACACAGAAGATAAAAAGAGGACAGGTTCAGCAAGACAGGCAATTTCAGTGTATAAACTCTCGTGTTAGCATCTCGAACCGTTTTTTCAGGTTCTCCGCAAGAGAGAAGGGAACTTGGACATCCTTAACGCAGTTTACTCTATTATGAACAACTCTATCCTAAGAGAGTATACTGCTGCTAACGATATTTACATTGATATTTCAATTGGAAACGCACCTTGGCCTATGGGAGTGTGTATGCTAGGGATTACCGTCAAAAGGAATGCTCAGAGACTCGCCCATATTTTAAATGACGAACTATCGAGGAAATGGACCCAAGCACTGAAGAGATTGCTTACAATTAGCCAGTAGCTGTACCCTAATTTGGATAATACCAAGATGGTGCTGTATTCGGCTGGTAAAATGATTTGATACGATAGGTGGTAGTCGAATATTTATTGTAAAATATAAATGTTGAAAAAGTATGTTTGAAAAAACTACAAACTAATGAGAACGAATCGGGAAATTTTTGTTGAGATCACTTATGTTTCAAAAATGATCGAACCTAAACTCAAATTTCTGAAGCCAGTTTAGACTCGAACAGACGCCGTTTTTAAAAATTAGCATTTTGAATACTTAGAATAAATAAAAGGCTGAACGTAAAAGGATGAGTGCTAAGTCGACGAAATATAGCTAACATCATAATCATGAATTAGGATTGATTTAGGAACTCTCCTTCTTCTGCTTCAAAAATTCCTTCAGACTGCCTTTGTTCTTCGTATTAGTCGCTTTCTTTAAGTTATTGACCTACTATACGAGCACATCTTTGTCCTCTTGTGCTAGATTGTTACTGTTGATTATAGTAATCAAACCATCATAACCTATTTTACACCAAATTTACTGTGAGTTTTCTCAAGAACGCTCAGAATCTACTTGCTGGTCTTCTCAATTAACGCTCTCTTGCCATGTACATTCTTTGCTAGGGTTTTCAGGAACTCTTAGGAAGATAGATTTTATTTAGCACCCAATTTCCCCTGTAGACAGTTTTTCAGAGTTACGATGGCTAGCTCGCTGATCTGGTAGTTGGGGGATAGGGTTTGGAGACTGATTTCCGCTAGTAGATGGGGATGTTCAGCTTTCTCCAATTCGGTAATGGCTGCCCTTGCTTAATTCTTTAGAAAGCCCTTCTCACTGCAGCTCTTTGAGAACAGTTTGCTAACTAGAACTCCCAGTTCACCTGTGCTAAGTCCCCCAATCTTGTTGTATCTGATGCATTCCTTGAGTAGAGTAAGAGCCTATTTTGAATTATTGCTTCGAAGGTTTTCTACCTGGGAGGCAGCATCCTTGAAGAAGGTAGGGAGAATCTTGCCGAGGAAGGATTAGGGACGATGTTTGTTGAGACAGCGCATGTCGGCTGAATAGATGATTTGTTACTTAGAGCATTGAATTGAAGTTTCCAGTCCTGGGAAATGAATTTCTAGGCGAGTTGTTGGCAAAAGGTATCGACTGTCGTCGAGGGATCTCCGAGGATGGGTAGTTTGTCGTAGGAGAGGTACTCGACCGTTGGCTAATCACTGACTTCCATATTTAAATTAAATATTGAATAGGGTTGGCACAGTTATGAATTAAAGAGAGGATTCTACCAGATAAAATCTTTAATTATTCAAGGGAAAGCAAGGTCAAAGATGAAGAAGTTGTATTGAGTTGAAAATTCTTGAGCTCAACAAGTAAATATTCTATTTATACTTTTGGGTTTAGTGTGTACAGTTTCATTACGATTGCTATCTAAGTGCTAATTGCATTAATTACGGGGAAATCTCCAAAATCAGAGCCTTTTATTTTATGATACTCTATTCTAATATTAATAATAGTCGTTAAATGGGGACAGCTTAGAGCAACTCCAATATGGGCACTCTCTGTAACACCGCCACCGAGTAGACAGTTGTAGAGTTCGGTTCCGTCACTAACGATCTACCTGAGCAAAGTTTCATCACCACCAAGTCCTACAATAGCAACGTTTTCCCCTCAAGTAAGCTAATTCGTTCTAAACCAAAAACTACAGAGCAGATGCTTCAAGAGATCCATAGTAAACTTGACCAGCTGAACAAAAAGTTTTAGAATATCAAACAAGGAGCTGGGAAAGAATAGCTGAGAAACACATTACTTAAATAGTCGAATATGCTATCTTCGATTAGACTTAAAAGTGGGTTGCTGAGGGCAGAGGACAACTAACAACCTCATGCTTCGCCCAAGACTACTCCTTTTAATACAGGGGCAGTCAGCAGACTGATGCCTGTTTCAAGTAGAATGGGATTCAGCAAGATTAGTTCAGTTAAAAGTCAATCCAACGTGCACAGCCAGTTCAGATGAAATATACGTATGATAGATGTTCAAGTTGTGAGTGTTACTAGAAATATGGGTGTACAATGAGGTTTATTTATAAAAATCTTGATAAAATAGAATTTTTGTAAGACAAAAGGTCCAAGGTTATCTTTATTCAAAGCAGATATCTAAGACTATTGACTAAAAAAGTCTTAATTATTTGATTTACCTGAATCTATTGAATAAAAGTTAAAGTTAAAACAAATAAAGATTAATATGTCTTTTTGGTAGACACATTGAATATTAACTTTTTCTAGCAGCCATCGGGCTGAAACAACTTGAAGCTCCCGTAAGATATTTAGTATTTGTGGAATCACTTGAAATCTCTGACGGAAAACACAAAAAATAACTAAAAAATAACTCTTAATTTTATTCAAATTTAACGACTAACTCGTTTCAAAGAGTTGATTATGAAGTTATCCCTAATTTTAAGTTTCGGTAATTTCTATCGTCTATCTTTCAATCCATATTTGCGTATGAAGATTATGAGTTAGCCAATCAGTGTTAACCGAACGTTCATAACCCTTGTATTTAGCAACATAATCTCTCAATTCAAGGGTTGATTGATAATATCTGCTCAAGAACAGTTTTAAAAAGCATAATTTGCACAAAAATTAAACTCAACATTCCAATTTTTAATTTATTATGGTTTCCAAACTTATTTTCAGCCCTCCTTTGAAAAAATTATGGCCAGGGTAGCAATGCTGCAATTCTAGTGGTTGAAAACCACCCAACTTTTGAAAACAGCATTAAATAAAGTAAGAGAGTTATTGTTAATTTTTTGGCAGAGATAATTCAGTATTGAAGAAATGACAGATTAGGGCATAAAATATCAACAGAGACTATCTGGATTATTTGAGGGTAGTTCGGAGTTTTCCACAAGTTGAGCTGATTCGGTTGTATATTCTTGAGTAGAAGACTTGTAAAATACAAGTTTGCCCTGGAATATCGACGCAGGCCTTAGTTTCTGCTTCAAAAGTCTCAATTCGTCTAGATTGGCTTTGCGAAACTAAACCCGGTTTAATGTGGTCGGAAAATTGGGTTCCAATGGCTTTAAATTCATTAATTAATAATATAAAAATACAGGGACTTAGTGGCCACTTATAGTGAGAATAATGTTGGAATGGTTGCGAAAATTAGGTTGCCAGGAACGAAGATCTCCAGATTGATTAGGCGTTTGCCTATGGAAAGCATTATCATCTTAATCCAGTATTAGAGTAGATGATATAATTGAGTCTATGGGTTGTTTAATTCCGAATTGGCGTTTTATTTATCCAATTGGAAAGATCATGCTAATAGAGCCTATGAGGAGGACGGGGGAGGTGAGAAGTGGCTAAAACCTTACAGCAATCGACTAATAAATCTAACTACAACTATTCTACCGAGTGTATTGATATCACGTTGAACTCTTCATATGAAGATAAATCCCATCTACGAAAGAAGTATCAAGGTATGTACCACTTAAATGAGTTAGTGGCTACAACCTGATAATATAAGGATATGTTTGGCTATCAAAATTGAGGCATGTCAGTCATAAGCCAGAGTTGACTTTGGGATAGACTGCTGACAGTTCAAGAGGCTTAGAGTCAGGAACATGGGCTCCTTCGACAACTTATTTCGATAATAAAACCTTGTTTGGATAGAGCATAAATTTCATAAGTTATTACTTCGAATATTTAACAGCGTGTGCTGTTTTTTCTCAATATCAATACCCTCCGTCAAAATAAGCTTGGATATCGGAGGTTTTAGTAGATAGCTCACTGCCGAGTCAATCGATTGAGGCTGAAGCCAGTAGGCCAGATAGACGTAAGAAAATCTGAAAAAACCAGCAATTGCTAGAAATCTGCATTTAAATTGTTGAGAGATGCAGGATATGAGATAGCGAACGTGGCCAGATAGTATATTAAGCTTTTAAATAATTGGAAGCATTAATTGCTAGATTGTTGTTAATTTTCTTAGTATTAACTTTGACCTGACCATTTTTAAAAGGTTGTGATATGATCAAAAAATATAAATAACACTTCCGATTCATCCAAGCATGGATCGGCAAACTGTCAGTCTTGCTAAGTGACTTAAAATGTTGAATGAATAAAGAAAGGTACAGCTTACTGGATGGTAATAAATAGTATTGCAATTATGGAGAAGAAAGGGGTCGACCACAAGTAAAACTAACTCACTTAGGCTAAGACCCAAATTTCAAGTATCTTCAAACAGCATTAACAACTAGTAAAGGTTCGGAATGCTTGTCTATAAAACGTGACTCCAAACTATTGGCATTAAATAATGGCAATGAAAAATTTGCCAGCACCCATTAGATATACCTTCGATGTGCTGTCTGTACTACTTCGGGCACCACTTGAAGCAGTTCAAATTTGTTAATTTACCTCTATAAAGTCTTAAGCCTACGTAATTCAGGCAAAAGATTGGCTTAACAAATAAAAAGCTATGCTAGTTTATATCTGTTATGCAAATCTTTTAGAATGGAGCCGCCCTACATACATACATACAGACTCGCACATGAGCTGTCGGACCATCAAAAACATTTTAAGGAGATGACCATTTTACAGGGTGATCAATAATTGAATGAGAGTTCCGAAAAGAAGGAAACCATCTGACTTATTATAAGAGTGATCCTCCCAGCTCAAGTGAAATGTGCAATATGTATTAATGTTGCTATTAAATTAGGCAATATGATAATCATTTTCAAGTTAGGTTATCCTCTAACTTGTTAGTTGCATGATCTAACAGATAAACTTGTATAAGTGATTGAATGCGCAAGGTAGAGCTTAGGTTCAATATATTTTTGATCTTTGTACAGATGCAAAACAGAAATTTGCGTTGCCTTTTAACTTTAGTGGTAAAATTTAAATTGATTGGTGGACTAATATGTTTAATAGATCAAGAATAACGATATAATTTGGAAAAATATTAAGCTTGTATCTAAATGTAATGCGATGTTGAAAATCAGCGTGAATAATAGTGGTTGCACTCTCTATCAAAATAATTATTCATAAAGCAGCTTAAGATAAGTAGTTATATTCGACCTTTAAACTCTAATGTTAAGCAGGTGTTTCTACGTTAAGCTATTTTACAACAAACCCTGTCCCCGATGCTAGGCTGATAGTCTCGCCTGCATAAGAATGATGGTAAACTGCCTGAAGGTTGGACATCTCATGATGAAGGGGAAGATAACTGCACCACTGACTCCTCTTGTCAAGGAATCTGAGATGTAGTGGGTTAAATCTCCGGATGGAATATATGATTGAACTGAAGATGTAGTTGTGCTTGTTGCTGAGCTCGAGGTTTTAGTTGAAATGTTGTGAAACGCTGATTCCTGACCTAATGTTTGATCAAGTCCAGAGACTTTTGCATGAGCCAACCTGTCGTTAAAATTGTTTCTGTCATTATAAGCCTGAATTAGAGCACTGTTGTAGCCTGTACCGAGAGGTTGTTATGGTTGTGCTGTTGTGTATAACAGTCAGAATGTTTGCGTACTGTAACCTAAAACCGTCCTTACTTTATGCGCAACTGCGAATAGTCGGATTTACTGTCCAGAGTGTCTTTTTGACTCCTCCGGCCCACAAATTGAGTTTACAGAGTAGAGCTACTTTGAATGTTTTGTATCCTAAAAAGGGAACAACAATCAAACTGAAGTTTGACTAGGTTATTTGAGTGATAGCTGTTTAGGATGTTCTGAAGATAGGCCAACACAATATTCAACTATCATTAAAATAGTTAAATGTTTCATGACTGGATTATTGTGAATACATTTAATTATTCACCGAAGTCCAGCTTCGTGAGTTTGGTACAACTAATATAAAGAATATGTAATTAGTAAGAGAAATACTGTGCTCTAATAGTTCGTTTATTTAGCAAGCATGCCTAGCAATCATCCACTAAAGACTGTTCCCGTTCTCATAAGCACAATACATAGATGTCACTTAGCAGCTGAAGAAGGCATTGAGATAAAATTTCAAATAAGAAGGAGGTTTCTTCATTGATGTATGCATTGTAATAAAGGGAAGGTTAGAGAGCGCAACAATCGAACAATGGTGCTTCGAAGTTAAGAAACTCTCTTAGCAAATTAAGCCTCTAGTCTAATACTCTGGCTCGCTAAGTAAAACATTCAATAGTTCTTTGAAATAAATATCGAGGATGGCTGGAAGTATCTGCCCAAGCAACATCTACTAAGCGAACAATGTATCAAAGACAACTTTTTCCTTTGCGAGTTAGAAACAATCACTGAGTCCACTCGACAGCTAGAATACATTTGAAGCACCCATCGACTATTTCGAAGAGAATGGCTACAGTTTTGCAGTCAGTATGTTGTACAATTATGACGTGAGTTAGGAAGATTTTGTTATGATAGAACCAGCTGTCAAAACAGATAACAAACTGAAGCTGCCAAAAAATAAACTGCATACTGAACCCTCTTCATAAGGAGTGAGAAAGCTATCGTAGGGGACTCAGTTTGTAAGCAGTAGTGGGTTCGTAGAGCAACCAAGCTAGATAGACTTGGGTAAACTGGCTAAGCTAAAGAGTAGAATGAGTAGCATTAATTTTATGGCATTAGAGTCCAATTCTATAAAGTCGATACTGTAATCCATAAGCCACTGATAATGAACTAAAATAAATATACTTCTCTTATCCCAAATTTCGCAAGCTATCTAGTTATCAATTAGGACAGATTTCTTAAGTATCTTAAACAAAGAATAAATTTGATATTTTTTGAGATCTATTGTATTAACTGCCGAGTCAGAATTGATCAATAAGGTTTTTAAACCGATTTAGTTCATTCAACTTCAATATTCCTAAACAAATGAATTATCGTGGTATCTAAAACTAGGGAGCGACATGCTACATGAACTCTCTGCTTCAAACGCTCTTCATGACTCCCTAGTTTCGGCAGCAAATGTACAAATACCGGCACAGCTAACAGACCGAGGTCAATACCTCTGATTCAATTCCCTACCAACTTCAACATCTTTTCCTTAAGCTTCAGCTCGCAGAACAGACATTTGTATCAGCTAGGCCTCTAATTAAGAGTTTCCAATGGGATGAAGCAGACGCATTTCAGCAGCATGACGTCCAATAGTTTTGTCGGGTGTTGTTTGGAGCAATAGAAGATGCCCAGGAGGGTAGCGAATGGATTAAGCAGCTTTACGAGTGGAAGATGTCATCGTTTGTGTAGTGCAAAAACGGACATCTAAGCTAGAAGTTGGAGAGTTTAATGGATATCAGTATGTCCATAAAGAATGTTTTCGAGGGAGTGGAGTATTCTAGTCTGGAAGACTCTCTCAAAGGGTACTTCAAAACTGTCAAGTTAGAAGGGGGAAATCAGTACAGTTGCGAGAGTTGTGGAATGAAAGTTGATGCTGTTAAGGGTTCCAGAGTAATAAAGCTACCGCCAATACTTACTGTACAGCTGGGAAGGTTCGAACTTAACTATGAGACGATGCAAAGAGAGAAGCTTAATAACTTCTTCTATTTCCCCTAAATACTTGAAATGTGGAGATTCTTAAAGCCATATAGTTAAATTTAGGTTAAAGGAATGCCAGCAGATTTGCAAGCTGGAGTCAAATTTGAAGCGGAAGAAACCAAAACCTCTTCTAACTCTAAATTTATTGAATTTGCCTAGAAGACAACTCGACCCAGAAAGAAATCAGAAGATAAGGTAAGACCTAAATAGACGGAAGTGTCGTTTGTGGATGATGATGCCGTAAAAAATAAGAAATAGTTAAAACTTACATAATAGTAGACCAAGCTGAAGAGTATCGAGCTGGCTAAAACAATGAAATTCGATAAAGGAGATATGGACCAGACATTTGCGAGGTTGTAAAAGAAGAATTTACTGAAAGGCAAAGATCAGCCCAAAAAGTAGCAGAAAAAATAGGAGAAAAAGTAATAAAAGAAGTAACCTAACCTTGATGATGATATTCTGTTTGGAATTGGAGGAGCGATGATAGCTGAGGCAACCAATTGGGATGTAGTAGGAACTGCTAAGAAGTCCAAAGCCAAATATAACCATGTTGAGGAGAGCTACGACCCTAATAAATAATACTTAGATAATACATATGCGCTGTTTGCTATTCTTGTGCATAGAGGAACTGCCCACTCCGGGCACTACTTCGCCTACATCAATGATGGCAAAAACTGGTTCTAATTTAACGATAGAAACGTCACCCAGGTTTCTATTTCGGAGATCAGAAAATATGGAGATAGATTGGCAAAGAGTGACTCAACAGCCTATCTTCTATTTTACAAATAGGTAAAAACCCTCAAATGTAAACTGTAGACCATCGAACCGCCTGCTGAAATCCTCTAGCAGTTCTTCATTGAAGCATAAAACTAAAATATTGAACAGGAGAAACGACTGAAGCAGCTAGAATATAAGAAGGTAGAGTTGAAGAAGATGGAGGTGCAGGTGAAGTTTAAAATATATCGAAATAATATCGATTTGATAACACTGGAAGGCCTTAACTCGCAGTAGGTCACTTATGGGTAGCTTCTTAGCAAGGTAAGATAGGCGTACAACATTAAGTAGTAGTCAAAAGATTGGAGGTTGAGAAAATACAACCATTTCGAAGATAGCATGCTCCAAGGATATGATTCGACTGAATAGAACTTGGGGAAAACTCTGTTTGAGCTCGATTTTAAGGATCAGGTAACACTTATAGTGTAGACTAAGAAGCCTGAGTAGGTATTTGAGGTATATGATCCCAGATTTATAACAATTAAGGTTAATATATGGAGAGAAGGGCTAACGGTTCTAAGTGAAGCCAAGCTGCAGCCTCTAAGGATAAAGATAAAAGACGACGCTCTATTCTCATAGCTAGTTAAGATTATCTAAGCCTAAACTAAAATATCAAACCCAATCATCATCAGAAGAACGTTCACCAGCGGCAAAAAGTATTAAATAGACTCCAAATAATCCAATCTAGAGAAAGGCCTCATCAAGATGTGTTACTTCAACTCATTAAACCTGTATGTCTAGCCTCCTCTGACTGAAGGTCGTACAGTTCCCCTTTGGGATTAGGAGTTTTAAGCGGAAAAGCACAGAATTTTAGTCAGATACAACAATCCACATCTATAACAATCAGATGCAAACAAATATTAACTGTATTTTGATAATAGGAAGATGCTAAGGGATCTTAAATAAAAGCTAGGAACTCTAATTGGGGTTGCAGTCAACTAGTTTAGGATTAAGAGGAGCAACAAGACATTCCCTTAGATTGTTGAGTTGAGGAAGAGGCTAATAGATTTAAGGATGACAGGAACACAAGATCTGTATCTGTAATTGGGAAGATCGACTAAAGGACTAGTGACTGTATCCAAAGGAATGATGATAGACCATCCAGAAGGGTTGGAGTTTATCAGGGAAACCCAGTAGGATTACTAGCTTGATCCCAATTCAACAGTAGGGGATCTCAAAGTTCAAATTCAGAACAAATACCCTCATATCCCGATTTAGAATATCCGACTAAGATAGCTGAAGACTGGAAGATTTGGCTAAATATTCAAAGACGATACTCTAATCGATAAGGTACTGAAATCGGTACTGATTTGGTAGTAAATATCGAATAACAGTCGAGGAATATCAGTTTACGTCAAACAATACTCTGCCTAATCGCATACTTTAAGCAACGTCCAGTAGGTTTTTGTTGAGTTCGATGCAACCTACCAATAATTTGCTCTAATTCTATCTGACAACTTCAGCATGAAGATCAATAAGATTTACGTGTATTACGTTGCTTCCAACATGTTTTAACCTGACGATTTGACCAAAGCATAGGTAAGCTCTTTAGTAACGCAGTGGATTAACATCAATTCGATCGAAGGGAAGGTATACGAGTCCCCATTCTTCATCACTTCTGACGGCTACTTTTTCATGTAAGTCTATGTTGACTCAGAGTAAAGGAGGGTAATGCTGTCAACCATGTGGTGAAAAGGCAGGTGTTTAGTAGTGAAGGTTTCACCTGGACGGGAGCTAACTACGATAAAACTGAAAAAGCGTTGAAGATTACAGTCAAGAAGTAAATGGTTTATCATGTAGGAAAACTGAAGACAAGCAAATTGCGGAGGCAAGTTTGTAGGCTGTGAAGAAGTAAACTCAAGAAGCTTTACCTAAATAGGATAAAGAGATCTTGCAAAAATAAACTCCAAAACCACAATGATAAGTTAATAGGTGACAACTAATACTTTATATCTTACAAGAATTTATAAAGTAGACCTTAGAACTGGT
>JAOXNN020219131.1:0-15642 GCA_028571205.2 Hydropsyche betteni
CAAATCGGGTACACATTTCGAGTTCACACAATCGGGTTTTCACATTTTATCATTTTCCGTTTCTTAACAAAACCACAACCGATGTTATTAACATCGAGCCTATATACTAGTTATAATATAATACCCAACCTTGCCCATCTCATCACACACACACCGGATCCCGAATCCGTCAACATTCAGCCTATTTACCAACAATCCCGTATAATTTCCCCGACTCTTCTTCTGTCGCAACAATTATCGCATCGCCGTATTCCGTCGGAGCTTTTAAGCGTTCTGTTTGCACGTTTTATTGTTGTTGCGCCTCGGAAGCGTCCCCGTAATGCATTTGTACTGCTCGTTATCGAATACGTGCCTCGTCAATTTAAACTTTTTTTACGCAACGGTACACATTCGATTGTCGCACTCGTTCGCATGAGGATCGGCTAATTTCGCGGAAGGTTCGACGCTTTGAATTTCTATCGCCGGCTTTCGGACGTGCGCTCGTTTGCGTAAACGTTTTGTGATATGTTTTGTCGTGTGGTTTTCGCGAGTGGATGAGAGTGCGTGTGGAGCTGATTGGAAAATTTGTTTATGGCGGGAGCAAGTAAGCGAAGGTGCGGAAATTTTCAGGTTTTGCGGAAAACTTCGCGGTTTTTCGTTGGCGATGGGAAAAGGTGGTGGTTTCGTGTTTTAGTGGTGAAAATGGTCTATATACTCGTTGGTGTATGAATTGGGTAAAGCTGAAGTTGGGATGTGTGTTGAATTTAAGTCAGCGCCTGTATACAAATCGCTAGCTGTTAAATTGTATGGATTTGTATCCAATGTGAAGCGCGATATAAACTATTTTGAAATTCTATAACTTTTAATTTCCTTTTCATCATCATCATTAGCAACCTATTCACTACAGGGCAAGGCCTTGCTATACCTTATACCTTAAGGCTATACATTACCGCGCTAACCCAAGTCGTATTTCGGTAAAAGACTTGTACCATAAGAGCCAGTCTACCCATGACAACGGAGGAGGCTTTCAGACCAACGATACGCATGTCTATTTGCTAAACTTTGTGGTCGCTGTCTTCTAAGTAGATCGCAATGCCACCAGCGGGACGGACGAGTTAAAGACCAAGCAGACAGCGCCCTCGCTGACCACTTTGCGATCATAATGACCACTAGTTTGGCCGACGAGACGAGACCGTTGGTCCTACATGGTTCAGGCCTCGGTAGAACACACGTCATAAGTCTTCACCATTACCAAAGAGAAGTTTTGAGTTAGTTGAGCGAAAATGCAATACCTGCTCAATATTATAATATCCCACCAAATATGTATAGCTACGTGCCATCCAAGATTATGTTATTTTTTAATAGTTTATAATTAATTATGTAGTGGTGAATTTCAGTTTAATTCTTACAGTGATCGTGCGTTTATCATAGTTGTCATAGTTATGTTGACTAATTTATTAATTTTAGTTTGTTTTATTCTATTTTACTTATTTTAATTTATTTAACTTGTGCATTGTTTGATACGTAAATCGCTGCATGCCATATAGAATGTGTTAGATGGTATTAGCCGTAATAGAATTATGCGGCGATCATCTATAGTTTTAGTCCAATTTGAGTTCATTCGTTACTTAGTACTATATATTATACTAATGTGTAGTATTGAGGCACCATAAATAAATTAACATAGTAAAAGTGCGCTTTATGATTTCACTGAAAATCAGCGATTGACACCTGGCAATTTGTATTGAATGGATCACTTTTGTGTCATAAAAAATAATTATTATAACATTTGATTCACTGAAATATTCATGTATGAATGCGGTGATACCAAAATAGAGTACATTCCATGTGACTTTAATAAATCGCACTTGCGAAGAACGATATGTTCGCTTGATAATTTCATTGACCTCGAGACCGGTATGGTAAATTTAATTTTTGAAAATCCCAAACGTGGCGAAGGTTTTTGGCCACCCTTGGGCCAATGTCATTGTACCTGAGCTCCTCGAAGTTCACACTTGCGAAAGAAAAATCACGGTCGTTTGGTTCGCATGTGGATTTCAAAGCCCTTCAGATATTTTTTTAAACTTATTCTTATCGAATTTCAGCTTTAAATGACCTCAATGGACCTTATAAGTCTTCAGGAGAAAGGAATGACTTGCGATTTCGAATCGAAGATTTATTGTCTTTGTATTCTCTTTGGTGTTTCGTGCTGGAAAAAATAAGACATGACCACCATCGAGATGTTTTGTTGTTTAAATAATATTTTTGCGTTCGTTGGTTTTCGCTACTCGAATTATTTGTGCAGTTTAAATATTTGCCATGCACTTGACGTTAATGAAGATTGATTGAAAAATAATTTCGCGGTTTTATCGAAAATTAGTATTCATGAATTGCGTTACATTTTATTCGATATGTCTTACGTATTGCAATTTAAAACAATATTTTTTTTACCCATACGACATCGAAATATAATTATCATTAATGTCGGTCATTATCGACTATTGAATTTTCGATTCGTTATCAATTTTAATGCATTTTCGTTGACCTTAAGGTAAATTTTGTTTACCGATTCACAAACAAGCAATGTCTTTCAAAAATGAATATTTATCACAATTTCGATACGAATTAATTTGCATATAAACTTTTTGTTCGATACATATGCCCTTATCCAAAACGATATATTATATACTTTCGATGATTTATAACATAAAACATCGTTTCATATTAAAAAACGATAGAAAATATAATATTTTCAGCAATTTCAACACATTTTCAATTAAATTTCTAAAATTTGTGGGTCACACATCAAATACATCTTACATTTCGGCGAAAAAAAAAAACCCAGACAACTCAAAGACGCAATTGCGACAATGACTAAAACTAGTTACGAATGGTACAAAATCGTGACTTGTGTTTGCCGAACTTCGTATTTACACCGATTCGAAATTCGTCACTTTCGAATCGACCGATTGTGCAACGGAAGCGTTCGAAAGTGATTTCGCACTTACGAATATGCCCAATTATTATCGATCGTTGCAATGGCCGTATTTTCGGGCCATATGACCCGAATCGCGTCGATTCGACGCGGGAAAACGACGACCGCGAAACTGGTACCGTTCGACATTCGAAAAAAAATTCGTTTTCTTCGCAAGAGATCGACCTAGATCGTTTGGACAATACGAAAATTGATCTAAATATTTGTTGGGCGTTCGGTTTTTTGGAGTGACCTGAAATGTTACCGGTTTTGTCAAAAGAATCTTAGGACCGAGTCATCGATCATTTATAAAAAAAAAAATCGTTATTTTTCGCATCCTGATTTTTTATATGAATTTTGCATTATCTTTTGTTTGTGAAACTTTGATTTCGAAGCATGTTGACTAATGAGGAAGCTTAGTTTTTACAATTTCGGTTGATGACAAGCATGATTCGTTCAAGGTTTCTCAATTGTATCATTTTCCGTTTTTCATTTGCATAATTTGTGTGTATGCGCTATGAATTTTGTCGCTAGTGTCATAAATGGTATTCGTGCTTAAATAACAACAGTTGTTATTATGAAGATGATTCCATGATGAGATTCACGTTTATATACATCTATCATTTTCACTATCAATAAAAAAAACTGATAATAAAAATTATATGACTTATTATTATTCAGATATAGAAATCAAAATATTTCTATATTTTTTTAATACAATCACTATTCAAATAATTATATAATATATATTTTTTTAATATAAAATCATCATTATTATCACTATAAATCGAAAAAAAAACTGAATATTTAAAAAAAATATTTTTTATATATTATTCAAATAATAGACTAGGTATTTGAATATAAAAATAAATATTATTATCATCATCATCATTATTATTAATATTTCGGTACGAGGTTAGCTCTCGGATAAATTATATAGCCTAGACCCCCAATATTCGATAGGGAGACCTTGTCCTACAGTGGACAAACGACGGATCGATTTTGATGATGATGATGATGATTATTATATATTTTTTTTAATCAGTTAATACTTTAATATGAATATCATGGTTCATATATGCGTATACAAAAAAATATTTTCGAATATAAAAAAATTGATGAATTCAAAAACCGCACACTGAAATTTTACACGCATGCACCTTGACTCCCACAACTTTGTACCTCAACTCGACTTTGGCACCGCAAAACCCTTCAAACGCGAAATCGCACACACAAACACACAACACACAAGCGACATAATTGTCGCACATACACACACACACGACGACTCGCCGATTCGCCCGACCGACCCGTCGCCGCAAAGGGACCTCACCATCGTAGGGACCGAGCGCTTCCTCGTTGGCCAACAGGCCGCGGAACCTGTCCATCGCCCTCGGAGTCCACAGCGCCCTCATCAGCCCCAGGGTGGCCTTCCTCATCCGCCCGTCGGCATGGTCGCCCGGATGTCGCCGTCGGTCGCCCGCGCGACGTCCGTTGGTCGACTGGCGTCCCGGCGCCGTCGCCGATTTTAATTAAGCGCGCTTAATGGCCGGGTTCAGCGGGTCGCCGATTCGCTTGTTTGCCACGGGCAGTAAAACCGACGTGACCCTAATGTCGGGATTGGGTGCGGATCGTGTCCTTTTTTGTGTGTTGGTGTTCGGTGCGATTGCGGATGGTTCTCGACTTGTGACAGATCATATAAATACCGGTATATAGGCAAGATGTTAATAGCATCGGCTGTGAATTGATAACCATGCTATTACGTGATAAAATAAAAATTAAATATATCTATGCAAAATTGTTTTATAACCGTGCCGTTGCGAGATGCAATAAAACAAAAATTGAATATATCTATGCTAAAATAGTTTATAACCGTGCCCTTGCGAAATTTCTCCAGAATATAAGATAAGATTATAGCAGTTATTATAATGACCATAAAGACTAAATTTGACGCTCGCGATTTTCGAGCTCGAAAATGATGTAAATAGCAATTATAGTCGTTATTTTAATGAACGTACAGGCTAAATTAGAATAGCAAATCCAGTAGTAACATCGGCTACCCGATGCCCGTACTCGATTTGAATATTTAATATTTTATTAATAAAATCAAAATAGTTCATTTGTTATTGTCATAAGACGTCATGTAGGAAAAGCCCGAAGTTAGTAGGTAATAAGCATCATATTATAGACATTAACTGTATACGCATAAAGACCATATTCGCGAAAAAGTCACGAGCGTCATTCGAACAGACACACAAATCCATGATTTTATATAGGGAATATTTTATTTTACCAAAATTGCTTGTTAAATCGAAAATTACTTCTTCCTACAGGTGATGTGTTTAAAAAAAATGGGCTCAATCAAATTTTTGTATTAAAAATGGCCAATAAACCTTCGAGCGGGCGCGTTGACGCAAAATTTATGACAAATACGCATTATCGCTTCTCACACTTTAACCACTGAGTCACCAGTATCGAGGTTCGAGCTATTCCAGGGTAAAGGGCTCTCCAACCTATAGACTTACCGGGTGTGCTTAAAAGTTTTTGTTATTCATTGATATTTGGGAATTTCCGTAAGAATCCCTCCAAAACGCAGTGTTTGTAGGTCATGTACACTGAAGTAAAAAAGATCCTCAGCATCAATGAACTATTGCCGTTGCCAGTCCTTTACTTGCAAGAACCATTCTGCTGTTGAGGACCATACAGCAGTTCTGTAATATAATGTCTAATAACATTATTAATTGATAACTAAGAAAGATTTATTGATTTTTTTGTATGGATTTATTCATGACCTAGATTCAGGAATGTACCTCAAACGTTAGTTGAGACATACCTGTATATTTTACCAGATTTGATCTTTTTAAGAAATGTCACAAAATTGGTAAAGATTTACATCTACATAATAATTCGATGAAAAATAATGTAGATGTATTATATTTGCTTCCGTATCAATGATTTTTTTTTTATTTATTCAAATGATTTGAAAATATTGAGTACTTTTTTGTTTTTAAGCTAAATTTTATTAGAAGCGTTATTGCGACTTTGAAATGATAAAATATTGAAATGCTATTTTTTGTTGCGATGTTAATGATCGTTATGAATAAAACAATGTGCATTGGAAACTTATGTGTATGAATATTTTGTTATTTGCACATGAGCAATAGTGGAATTGTTGTAATTATATATTTTAATAATTTTCATGTACACATTTTTGATTTGATAATGTCATATAATTTCGTATTAAAACTGTAACGTTTTATGCGATCTTATCAATGTTTTAAATTCGTTATTTTCTCATTCATTACGACTCACAATTATATTTGATTCCGTACAAAGCAAATTTTTAATTGAACATCCTATTTAAGCTGTACAAAACGCAACCAATAAAAGTATACAAATATATAAATATTAACAATCTTAAGATAATTTTTAGCATTTGAACTTCTCAAATGTCACCTTTCCGTATTGAGCACATGCGATTAAACAATGAACAATTTTTAATGATTATTATAAAGACCTCTTTAAGGCACTTACACAATTCAAATACAGTATAAATCATTTAACGTGAAAACGCTTAAAGTAAAAATCAGCTAATATGAAATAATATTGCGGTACTAACAAAATCAATGTCATTTCATACATATTTTTTCTTTTAATTTGAATAAAAAATCGCTTTTATGGTAATATTTTTATTCTTTTTTTCACTAGTTCTATAATTTTCAAAACAATAACTCTTAAATGCTGCTTGTATTTAAGTAAAAGCAATACTAATTATTAAAAAATTCCAATCTATGGATAGCCTGACTTCGAACTCGTTAACGCATATGTCGAAGTATAATTTTTTTTATGAAAATTAAATTAAATTAAATGCAAAACTACATAACAGAAAATCGAATTAATTAAATTTACAACAGAATACATTGACGAATTTGTATTTTGTAAAACATGAAATTCTTTCAACATTAAAAAAGAAAAACATTTCGTTCCTCTCATTCTCACGTCAAACGACATCAACCACACCTGACTATCGAAACTCAAAAACATCAAATCTCCAAATCCAAAAACGAAATCGTTCAGGCGCAAGACTCCCGACCTTTGACGACGTCTTCGCCGTCAGTTTCTTCTGATACGCACAAAACCAATTTCGATCGCCTACAAACGTTTAGCAACGTCTCCGAAGTTTACCGACCGTGATTTACGACCGTTTGCGACGGCGAGGAGATTTATACTTCGCGGCCATTGTGTCCTCTTCCTCGATGTGTGTCAACGATGTTCCAATGCGCCGAATTGTGGCTGTGCACGATTGTGCAACGCCGATGCCGTGTGCATTGTCCGGTCTGAGTGTTATGAGATGTCGAAGAACAATCTCTTTTTAATCGGTGTGTTTTTTTTGTGTATGTCGTATTCAATAACGCGAAAGCAAATATTAGGGACGCGCTGGTAATTAGGACTTGTCGGATATTTTAATTGCGAATTATTGCGTTTTTGATTGCTTATTATGAAAGTTGCGTGAAATTTGTTTAAGTATTACAAGGATATGTTGTTGGGTGTTTAGATAGAAATTTTCATGATGAAATTGTTTTGGATTTTTGTGCATTGAAATGATAATATTGAATATCGATTGAAAATCAAGCTGCACTCCTTGATGCTTTTAAATACGTTGTCATTTTAATATCTTAAGGTTGCTTAATATTCTGTATAAAATGAAAAATATTGAAAATGGACAAGTTTTTTAAACCCTTCAATCTTTCAATGGCTTTGATAAGGCTGCTTACAAAATAGTACCAATTTTGTTAATCGAATTATCTTCAAAACTGTTACTCTTACGAATATCTTTTTTATAAGAAATTTTCTAAGCTACAAATTTGAGTTGAAATACTTTTCCGTAAAACTAAAAATTAACTAGATATCCACAAAAACCGTTTTCAGCAGTGATCTTTGACCATACGTAAAATTTTAACCTAACCTCTTATCGACACCAACTTTTTACAATTTTTTTAAGAACCACAATATCAAGCTTAATAATGCAACATGTTTATTTTAATGGATCAAAACAGCATTTTTTAGAAAATTATGGATTATTATAACATTTCAGATTTAAAGTCTATAGTGCGTGAAAAATTGGGAAGCACTGAACAGTACATTGCACAACTATACTAATGCAAATTATCATTGTTTCAATCCACATATACTATATTTTTCAATGCGCATATTTCAAGACCATCATTTTAACGCTCATTAATTTTAAAAGTATATTTACAACTAACTGATTGTACCCGACGTTGCTCGGGCAACGGGCTCGGGTACCCGGCATTGCTCGAACCCGGCGTCGCTTTTCATCTTAAAATAACGTCAAATCAAGTTGTAAACTGGTTTAAACGATACAGAAACTTTCCTGAATGCCCAACCGACATATTTACAAAATTTCATCGCGATCAAATAAGCGATAAAGGCGTGCAAAACTAACGCACACACTTACATTCATTTTCATTTACATAGATCCAATTTTTCTACGCTCATTCAAACCGCGTCCACATTTTCCGCGCGTCCAATTCGGCACAATTTGCGCAAGAACAAAGACCAGCGTCGAGGAAGCGACTTAATGGACGACGTCCCGTCGTCTGAATTCGCATCATCAGGAAGTCGACGGAGGTGACCTCTTCGAGTGCACGATCGCTTTCTATGACAACGTTCAAATATACGATTTCGAATCGTGTTGACTCTTTTTTCGCGACCTCCGATTGTTCGCGCGCAAACACATTTGCGGCCGTTTGCGTTCACGTCACATTGTGCGTTGCGTTTTGTTAAGGCCGCGCTTCACACCGACGCGGCAGTGTCGCGCCGGCTTAACCTCCTAATTCCCAATGTACATAGGCTTTGTTGCCTTTTTTAAAAGCCATTTTAGATTTATTTTCATCGGGACTCTTTGTAAATTATAGTTTATATTATATTATTTTGTTTAGTTTTGTCAGTTTTGCTGTATGAAGCGCAAAATTTTTGTTTGTTTGACATAAGTCACGTTTTATTTTCAATATTTTATTATTCAAAATTCAATCATATAGAATTATTATGGTACAATTTTGAAAAGAACGACTGCTTTTAACGATTGAATCCAAAATTTCATTGTATGTATATTGTAACGTTATCATATCATAATTTGACAACAAACATAAATGTACATTAGGTCTGAAAGGTAGTTGTCAGTTTAGCAGTATTTGTTATTTACAAATATTCAGTTGTTATCATATGATTTACAATTAGATAAAAAAGTTAAAAAAAAAGCAATACATGCTTCTTCAATGGTATAAATACGAAATTAAAAAAATATATGAAAAAAATTCAAGACTGAGAAGGTTAATAATGCAGTTCAGGCGGAATGTGTTTCGAACGTGGTTTTTCTCGGTTTGGTCGTGTTGGTTTTTTTTAATGAGATTGTATTGCAATTTGTTTTGGGATTATGTGTTTTTTTTTAGTTTGTTTATATTATAGTTTGCGGTTTTTTTTATATCGTATTTCTTAACATGTCACGTTTGTTGAATATAAATGTTTATTTAAACCGTTTCTATTGTTCTAAGCGATTTAAAAATGTATGAGTCTCATTTTTAATTGCTGACCCATCATATTATTCTATTAAAGCCATATAAGCTAGAATTTCCAATAAGTTTAAATATAAAAAACCATATGTTGACATCATTTTTCGTTTGATCTAATCGATATGTTTTTCTTTTCAGATCCATGTATTTATATTCTTCGTTTTGCAAATCAGTTAGATTTAGGAGATAAAACACAAGAAGTCACAACGACAGCACTTCGTTTAGTTCAAAGAATGAAAAGAGATTCTTTGCACTCTGGTAGAAGACCATCTGGTTTATGTGGAGCTGGTTTGTATAATATGTTTAGTTTATTCATAAATTCATCATTTTTTTTTATAATGATTATTTTAATGTATTTTTCAGCTCTTTTATTAGCTGCTCGATTGCATGAGTTCAGTAGAGAACCATCGGATCTAGTCGGAATAGTTAAAGTGCACGAGTCAACCCTAAAGAAGAGATTGCTGGAATTTGGTGATACTCCTTCTGGAGCACTCACTCTAGATGAATTTTTAACGGTAGACTTAGAAGAAGAACAAGATCCACCGGCCTTTATAGCAGCTAGAAAAAAAGACAAAGAGCGACTCAAGAAGGTTTTTAAAATAACTGTTATTAAAATATTGTACAAAATCGCTATATTTAAAATTTTCAATTTATTTTCAGCTTATGAATGAAAAAGATGGAGAAATTACCCTTACAAATTTGCAAAAAGAAATTGAATCACAGCTTGATAAAGATAAGAAAAAATCGAAATATGCCAATTTCCTTTCCAAAACTAGTAAGTATTCTTTGTAACGGGTACATAAATAATTGTATTTCTTTGACATGTATTTAACAAAGTGAATAGTTTCAGATACAAATGAATATGGTAAAGAAAATATCGATGCTGAAAAGTTTGTGCTTCAAACAACTTGCGATGTAGTTGAACAATCTCTCGGTGATCCAGATGATCCCGACGATCCTGCAATTGAATCTGAAGGATTGGGTATATATTGTATTGTAAATATGTATTTTATTTTTCAAATATTTCTGACTTATACAATTTCAAATTTTTGTTTATCATAGGTCCAGATTTAGAAAGCATGGGTGTTTTAGATAAAACTAAAAACTCTAGCGATAATATAACTAATGTTTTAGCCCCAAATATAGATGATATTTCAACTGGGAAAATTTTACCTGAAACAAAAGAGGCTGAAGATGATTCACTTGATACTCTCGATGATGATGAAATAGACTACATGATCATGACTCCCAACGAAACCAAACATAAAACGGAACTTTGGCATAAACTTAACGCTAATTATTTGGAAGATCAACGATGTATTTATTTTTATATTTTTAAATACTATTTTCTGTAGAAATTACATTAATTAATTATTATTTTTGGATATAATAGTAAAAGCAGAACAATTAGCGAGGGAGAAAGAAGAAGGTAAACCTGAAAAAAAGAAGAGAAAAGTTGGACCTAAGCGTAAAAATGTTATAGGACCTTCATCATCAGCTGGTGAAGCTATAGAAAAAATGTTACAAGAGAAAAAAATTAGTAGTAAAATCAATTATGAAATTTTAATGAGCTTAAATAATGCAACAGAGAAAACTGATACTTCAATCGATAAGAAAACAATCCTCGAACCTTCAGTTGTCATTGATGAAACTCCTAGCAGGAAGTATGTAAATTTATTAATTTTACATAAAAAAATTTCATACAAAGTCTCATTCTATATATAATCTTTTGCAGAAGAAAAACATCGATTGACGTTTCCAATAGACCAACTGTACTTACATCTCCACTTAAAGCTTATAATGCTGGTAGGAAAAATAAAAACGCTAAATCTTCCGTTCCTATCGGTTTACCCATTCAATCACCGCAAACTCCTGCGTCTGTTATAAATGAACCTCAAACACCAAGGCAGTTAAATAGTATTGATGATGATAACGGTGAGTTGAATTTCTAATGAATTTTGTTATTATTGTTTAAATTAATATAATTTCCAATAATTATAATTTCTAGAATCCGAATATTACGAAGAAGATACAGATGTTCAAGACAAAAGTGCCGGAGTTGAAATGGAATCGATTTCGCAATTGTTGCGGTCACAGGATGATGATAATGATGATTATGCATTTGACGAGTATTAGAAATGTTGATACATTTAAAAATATTTTCATTATTTATCAAATTCTAAAATTTTTATAGCTCAGTGTGTAAGTTTGTTTGGTGTATTTACTTATTTTTATATGGTAATGATAATTTTAATGGGATTTTGGAACAGGAAAATAAAGCTTTGTAAATAATTTACAAAAAATATAACGTAGAAATATAATTATTTCTATGTGATCATAAAATCCTTTTTATTGTTGACAAATTGTCAAAATTAAATTTATGCATATTATTTATATTGTGTGTATGTAAAGTTTTCTTGCAAATTTACTTTTATGTTTAAGTACAAAATGCTATGAACAAATGTGATAAATGTTAACGCAGTGAATAGTTGCAAATAAATTTAAAAAATAAAATTTATATTTCCATTCAATCATATAAAATATACCAAAACATTAAAAGTTAATTAACATGAAAGTAGTTAGTTATTTTATTTATTTTTATTTTCACAAGGTTGTTAGTAATGAAATAAATGATAAAAGAAGGTTGCATACTAATGAATATTATCTTAAGACTTTTTACCAATCAGTTCTTGGTAATTTCTACATTTTTGTTGATAGCAACATTTTTTGTTTGTCATTCTATTTTTTTTTTTTTTTGTGAAAATTAATATTGAATCTGAAAGACGTTAGACTTTGTGATTTTTATATTTTTTACTGTGTGATTTAGTTTATTTAATGTTTAATTCATGTTTGAATCAAACATCTTCAACTATGATGAAGTTGCCAAATCTCGAATTCATGCTAAATAAAAATTTAGATCCCTTTGCCAATTTTTTATAAATATGCTTTAATTTTTTTTTCGGGACTACAGTGAAAGTATCCTGTAAAAACCTTATATTTATCTACTTGGAATTTTTTATTCCGTTGAAATATAGACCTCTATTGAAAATAAATAAAAAAAATTATGATTAAAATATTACAAAAGTAAAAACATCAATGTTCAGTAATATTTAAAAAATAATAATTTTATGAAATTTTCCATTGATTTTTTTTAGAATTAATGATTGTACTGATACTTATATTTATTTTTTTATGATCCTTGATCATATTTTTATTTTATTTCTGTGAACCATTGTAAAACTTATTTATTTATTTTTTATTAAAATTAAAACAGAAAATTGTGGATTTTCGTATGAACCTTTCCCTTTTAGAAAATATTATAATTTTTACTTCCAATAATAAAAAAATTTCAATTTAAATTGAATTAAAATATTAAAATAAAATCAAATTCAACATGTGGTACATAGCCTAGACCCCCAATATTTGATAAGGAAACCTTGTCCTGCAGTGGGCACAAAACGGGTCGACAATTATGATGATGATTATTAAAATAAAATCAAATTCAATACAACATACAATCTTGCATTTTTTTTAATTTAAAAATGAATTCTCACAAATAAAAAATTTATTTATTTTTTTTTAATTACACTCACATACTGAAAACGATAAACATTCAAATTCTCACCAAACCTACTATCAAAAAAATTTTTGAGAAACACTGGAAATAAGCTCCCGCTTCAGTTCAGTAGTCGAGCATGTATGAACTTGTGTAGACCTAAAGAATCTGCTGCATGTTCAGTTTTGCCGCCGACGCCTTCCAGTGTACATCCTCAATAATTCGCGATAATTAAACACACAAATAATCGTAATTCATTCGCAGGATAATTGTTTAAACAAACGCGATCGTACACCGCGATAAATGCGAAAGTATCGGTTCGCGAATTATCGCAAAGTGGGAAACGCGTCATCGTGAATCATCGTTCCGTACAATGATAAAGTTGATTGTGTCCAAATGTGTCGAATAAAACTTTTGTTAGTGTGCAATTTTTAATTTTCGAAGTGTCTTTGGCCACGATTGCGCCATACTTTCGCGAGACATATTGTTATATTCGCGCCGTCTAAAATTGAATTTTTTCGTGATTTTTTCGCATTATCCAAACGATTTTGATGCAATAAACATGGCTATGATTCAAATTTACGAAATCCAAAAATTTTTTCCGGAATAATAACGAAAATAATATTTAACCAACAAAGGTATTTTTTGCTGGCGTCCGCCATTTTGGATTAACGCGGTTAATAATTTGTGAACTTTCAAGTGATAAGAAGAGATTTTTCTTTGTTTATAAACACAAATATTGCATAAGTAAGTGTCGTTTTATATAGATGGATGATTTTCCGGGTTTGATGAGTGTGCGTAAGGGAAAAATCTTGAAGAGAACTAAAAATTCTAATAGAATGAGTGCCAAAGATCGTGCAAAAACGTATCGTTTATATACTGTCAATATTAGTGAATATGAATACAATATCGTCCCCTCTTCGAAGAGATCGAAATCGTAAGTAATGACTTAATTAATTTAATCGTAAGACTTGATTAAATTTTTATTTGATGAGAAATTTAGTTTTAGAAGGTTTTTCATCTAAACAAGTCGAATGCGACGACTGTATGTAACATGTTAATTATTTTTGATTTCTTTTATATCGATAATTATTTTGAAACGATTTAACGAAAATTTTGAAAACAAATTTTTGATTAGATTGAATGTGTAATTGTTAATTTTAATTACGACAAAAAAGTTTTATTGTTAGTGTCATCTTTTGGAAATTTTAAATAGGTGCTTGTTATCAAGTGCTAATCCTAAACAGTTTTGTGAAATTGAAAATATACATTATGCATACGAATTACGATATCTTTATATATTTCAACATGAATATTGTTTCTGTAGTAATTTTGGCGCTACTACACCATCACCCCGCACCATGTCAATATGGCGACACCTATAAATAAAAAACAACCTCGATTTGAATACCTGACTCAGCAAACTGAAAAAATAAATAATACATTCATAAAACAATAATTAGAATTTTGGAAAAGGTAAAATAGGGTTTTATATAAAGTTGTTTCGGCAACATTGATCACTAACAATTTGTATTCCAGTATAGCATTGTAGCTAAACCGTATTATTATCTAAGTTTTATATAAAAATAATTAAAGCCATCCGTTTATCAATTTCAACAAGAAAATATACTTAAATCCATAATATTTATACTGTTACCAGATGTGTACGTTAATGACACTAGCACACATGGCACTACAACACCGAACTTAGAACACAATCCGCGAAAAATTTCATAAAAGTACGATTAAAATAAATTATAAAGTATTCATCATCAGTGACCAGATATTTCTTTAAACGACATTAGCACACACGACACATTTTAGAGCGATTGTAGGATTAGGAACATTATGAGACAGTGGTTGCCATTACTAGATAAGATTTTGTAGGTGGTCTTTTTATAATATGACCTTTTTATGAATAGCGTTATAAAAAGGTAGGAAAGGAAGCAGGGCCGATTCGAACTTGCGAATCGCACACACTAGTATGCCAATAGCCAACGACCGCATGCAATAATTGCGACGTCGGCACATATTCGTATGGTGGTTGATTGATTGATTTTTTGGAATCGTCTAATCAATGAGAGATTTAACTCTCATTTTAAAGTCAAATGATCAAATACCCAATTTGAAGCGATCAAATAGTTGTTAAAAACGGAATCTACCCTCGCCATACCGCGGCTCGAACCATCATCCTTACGAATGACAATCCATGCAGCATTACCGCTAGCTTCAAGTGATCCAATTAATGCTTTATAATTCATTTGAATTACATTCTTAAAATTTTTCGTTGACTGTCATACGAGGGGCTCGACAGTAAATAACGGTAATGGTCAAAATTATAAAATTGAGTTCCTTTTATTGGTAAAAGTTATGTTCCGCCCATGAATGTTCGAACTTCCCAAACGGTGAAACGCATACATATACAAATCCAGTTATAAGTTGGTACCCTGCATTCACGCATAAATTCGTATCCAACTTTTGACGTTTAAACATCAGTTGGTTATTTCTATACGAAATAAAAACGAACTGAACCCACCCCA
>JAOXNN020219157.1:0-15629 GCA_028571205.2 Hydropsyche betteni
GATGATGATGATGATGTCGACACTCATTTTTTTTATTACATTTCGCAACAGCACGGTTATAAAATAATTTTGCATAAGTATATTTAATTTTTATTTTATTACGTAATAGTATGGTTATCAATTCACAGCCGATGTTATTAATATCGGGCCTATATACTAGTCCCCTATATATAATAGCGGATTTCTGTGTGTCTATAGGTATCTGTGTGTGTCGATGACGCTCGCGACTTTAAAATGAACGACCCGAATGAACGACACTGATAATGATGATGCTGGTGATGATGATGATGATGATGATGATCTTGTCCTATATAATCTTATATTCTGGAGACATTTCGCAAGACCACGGTTATAAAATATGTTACATCGCGCAACGGCACGGTTAAAAAATAATTATGCATAAATATATTCAATTTTTATTTTATTACGTAATAGTATGGTTATCAATTCGCAGCCGATGCTATTAACGTCGGGTCTATATACTATTATGTATATAAAAATGGATGTTTGTGTATATGACGGCGTTTCACTGCAACGCCGTTCGACCGATTACTATGAAAATTGGCAAGTATATGTATTTTTTTGTCGAAAAGCTTTTTGTCATTAAAACAAAAAAAATCAGTGCAAAGAATCGAATATTTGTTGTAAATTTAGCTGTCTTGGTTACGAAATTCATAGAATCATTTACAAACTGTTATAATACAGATTGGCAGGACAAAGTCTGCCGGGTTCAGCTAGTATAATATATAGTACTAGCTGAACTTTTTATCTTACCAGTCTGTATTATAACAGCTTGTAAATGAATAAATTGAGTTTCAGTAGTATTTTTAATAATCCCTTATATATAATCACGGATTTGTGTGTCTGTTTGTCCGAATGACGTTCGCGACTTTAAAGATATACTATTCAAATAGGGTCTTTATATGATGCTTAATATTTGCGAGTTCTAATGCGTTCCAATTTAGCCTGTAGATATGCCCATTCAAATAACGGCTATAATCGCTGCACTATTTACATTATTCTTGCCTGTTATATAGAAAAGTTCGAAAATCAACAATAACAAATGAACTATTTTGATTTTATTAATCAAATATTAAATATTCAAATCGGGTACGGACATCGACTTTTCGACTTTCTTCAAACTTTGCACGCTATATATTCACGGCCGATATTGTTAACATCGGGCCTATATACTACTTAATTTAATATTAATTATTGACACAATCAATACACAGCGCCAGCGTCGCGCTTGCATGGAAATTTTCTTTTCATCTTAAAATAGCGTCAGATGGAGCTGCAAAATAGTTTTAATGATACAAAAACCTTCTCCACAAAAAATACATATACATGCCAATTTTCATAGGGATCGGTCGAATGGCGTTGCAGTGAGACACGCTCAAATGTACATACAAACATCCATTTTTTATCAATTAACATCAATTATTCCTTTTACGTTAAGAGTAAGACTTTGCTCTTCTCAGATTTTTTCTTGCAGTTTTTTTTAAATTGTTGCAGATTGTTTTACACTCGGTGTAGTAGTGTTGTATGTTCTATTGTCGGTGTGTTTTAGTGTCGTTTTGCAAACATCTAACCAAAAATATAAATAAATAAATATATTTCGAAGCATCTTTATTGCAACGCAACAGAGTTGGCAACCCTAATTGTATTGTTTTTTTTTTTTCGAATTATGTAAAAATCGGATTAGATTAATGTCATAATTAGACGTGTTAGAAAAAATAAACTTATAAATTATTCATTCGATCGTAAACATAAACGTTTTATCGTTTTACGTGCATTTTGTTATAGTTTCATATGTTATTAAAAGTCTTAAAATAAACTTGAGAAATAAATAATGCAATTCATTTGTAATGTACAATCGATTCGAAGCTTTTTTTAATCGTAGACTAAAAAAGGAACCGCAGGTGAATGTATTTTACAAAAAAAAATGAATGAACTTGAGCCCAGTATATTTCGAAACGAACGCGTTCTTTTGCATAATCCATAAAGTACTGAAATAAAACAAGTTCACGAGTTTTTTTAAATATAATATTTATTTTCTCATTGCAGATTTATGAACGACGTGATAATTTCTGAAAATTTTTTAATGAATAAGAACCAATAATATTCATTTGCGTACTTGGCAATTATTTTCTATTCGTCGTCATACAACTTTTACACTCCGAAATTAATCTTTTACAAATAAAATTCAATCCTTTTCAAATCAATTTGAAAAATATTGAATCAAGTTTAAAAAAGATTGAATTTGACTCGACAAGGTTGAATTTCGTTTGAATTCGATTTTAAAAAGATTGAATAAGGTTTAAAAAGGGTGGAATTTGATTTGAAAATTGTTAAATTAATTTTGTAAAAGGTTGATTTTGATTTATAAAAGGGAAATGTGATTTGTAAAAGGCCGAATTTGAAATTTAAACTCTATGCAACTACCTACACTATTCACTATCTACTCTTGAACGAAAACCTCTAATAACCCTCAACCCGCACAAATTAAACACGAAAATTTAAATAACCACACCGCCAACCGTCAGATTTAATTTCCCTGAACCGCGTTATAGTTACAGTTCTTTCTAGTTTCGCTACGTCCGAAACGAAAAAAAACCGAGCGACCAAAGTTCAGTCTTCGAGCTTTCCCAGTGCGCACATGGCGTTGGTCTTTGGCTCGTGTGCGCACGAACTTCTCATATTTATTAACCACGAACTGTGTCGAGTAAACAGAATGGTTGTGCTCTTTTAATTGCCAAAAATTGCCGGAACGTCATCGAAAGTCAGGGTTCAACGGAACCGCGTCTGGATGCGCTCGTACTACGCCTTTATCTGTTTTTTTTTTATAGCGTGGGCGGTTTCATTCAAGAAAAAAGGGCCTTCGGCGGGTCGTCTGGTATGGAGTGGCGGTTCATGGACTTGGTTTTTTTCCGTGGATATAATGGATGGATGTCGTGTTTTATTTTGTTCGCTCGATAAAGTAGAAAATGATGGGTGATTATGTGTGATTGAAATTGAAATAATACCGCTGGATGTGTGTTTGGAGTTTGAACTGTTTGGTTTGGTGCAGTTGAATAGTGACATCTAGCGGTGTGGCGGGTAAGCTTTTTTGACAGTTTAAACGTTTAGATTTGTTTTTTTTTAATGTTAATTTTTGTTTCAATCGAAATGTTTAGAATATTAAAGAAGCTTTTATTAATAAATTCAATTTTGATTGGTGCATTATTTTTTTTAAATATAAATTCTATCTGAAAAAAGTATAATTGACTCGTTTATATAGTTTCAAAATACGTACCTATATTAAAAAATTGATGTTTCATTTCATCGAAAATTTTATTCTTAATGTTTTCTCTGGAAAATAAGAACTCCTCCGAAAATAAGCCATACCGTGATTTTAAGAATTTTTTCAATTCTATCCCGTAAAATAAGCCTAGAAAATAAGACCTAGTGAGGAAATGTCCGTCAATGTGATTGGTTATCACAGTGGTTCTGATTCAGTGCTCTCTGTACATAAAATTAAGATTTTGTACAAATATATATTTATTTATTTGATTTTTTGACTATATGTAGTTTAATTTGATAAATTTTTGATAAAACTTATATTTGCATATTTTTTCGATTTCTGATCCTGCGATTTTTTCATTAATTAAAATTTTGTATTTTATTAAAAAAACAGCTTTTGAACTATTTATTTATGAGCAAACTATTGTTGAATAAGATCACATGTACCTATGAGGAGTACAACTATGTATGAACTTTTTCCCTGAAAATAAACCCTAACACGATTTCTGGGTAGTACAAAATTAATATAAGACCGAGTCTTATTTTCGGGAGAACACTGTATAATATAATTGTATTCATATAAGAATCTGAAATAATCATGCATGTCTTTCTTTTCCCCTACTTTAAATATTTAAGAAGATTGTAATTCTTAGATTCTTAAGAAAATATGTATACTGTTTGTAAATAGATATGGAACAAATTCCAATCTCTACTTTTTCTATAACTTGTAAATATTTTTATTCATGTTCATATTTCACCACTGTATTATTAACATAATAAAGGTAGTTTTTATTTTTATTATATTTTTTATTTATTTTATATATATGAATGGGTGCATGTAACAAGCGGGATGGTGGGCTTCCCCTTCGAAATGATATATGAATATATTATAACTTTTTTAAGTAAAAAACAGAGTAGAATATAAAAAATAATATATTTTTTCAATTATACAACATATCAAAATTTATAAGACCAATTTAACAACATGTATATAAGAAGTATTGCTATAAATTTTGTACTATTTGATAAAAATTGCTTTTCTATATAAGTATAATAAAATAATAAAATTTGTGATTGCTAATTGTCGAATTGCTTCAACTCTACAAGTTCCTCAACCTTGCATAATACATGATAATTATTAATTAAAATCTTGTTAATGATAAAATTTTGTTTGCATGAAATCAATTTTGTATTACTTTTCAATATCATAAAGACCACAGACTTTGTTTGCAGGAATCGCTTTATCTGTAACGAAAACAAAAAATATTTATTTCAAATCATAATTTTGCAACAGAAATGAATAATACTAAAAATCTATGAATTATTTCACAAAAATTTAACTAATTTTATTTACCTATCATTTTCGGGTATGGCAAATTCAAATTGTTCATGATGTTTATGAATTCTTCCAAAGGCTTAGATAATCTAGGATTGAAATGCTTTTCTTCGCCAACAGTCGTTGCTGTTAATCCTTTATAATCGTGTGCGGGATACAAAGTAAAATTATCAGGCAACGAAAATATTTTTTCATGAACTGATTTGTAAAGTGTCGTAGGACTGCCTTCTTGAAAATCGGTGCGACCGCATCCACGAATCAACACAGCATCTCCAGTGAATACGATTCCCTTAAACAGAACCATTTTTGAATTTAACTTTTCAAGATATAAATTGAATATTTACTTGATAAATATCATACTTGTTCATGTGAAATATACGTAACACAACCATTCGTATGGCCTGGAGTAGAAGCCACCTTCAACTCATGTCGACCGAAAGTCACAGAATCTCCGTCGCTGATATATTCATCTGCCTGTGCACCGCTAGCTTTAGAAATCACACTACGAGCTTCGGGTATGAGTTTTTTCAATAGTCCAGTGCCAGTGACATGATCGGCGTGCATATGAGTGTTGACTATACAAGGAAAGGAAAATAAAATAATTAGATAAGATTGATTTCATAAATAAATGATAGATAGATATCAAAATAGGAGACGGTGAAATTTTAATGAAATATTCACTTTTAACTTACTGGCATATCTTAATTTTAGTCCCAGTTCTTCGATAATTTTTGCATCTCTATGTGCTTCTTCCAAAACGGGATCTATTAAGATAGCTTCTTTTTGTTTCCAATCGGCCAATAAATAAGTGTAAGTGCAGCTCGGGGTCGAAAATAGCTGAAAATCAAATATGGTTAATAGCTAAATAATGTACACTACATTAACCGATTAATAAGCCGGATACACACGAGATAAGAAATTGGATCGAGATAACGCTGCAAATATATTTTAGCCTACACCCATACGAAAACGCAAGTTATATATTTATAATTTTTATTACCTATTATAATTGAATATAAATATAATACGCTCACAAACTGGTTTACCTTGATGATGACTAGTTTTGAATATTAAATTTTCGAATTATTTACGGGTCTTAGCGATTGATATAGTTGTGAGCGTCCTTGACAAATATTAATGTAAATTCAATAATTCACCTCAAAAAGTAAAAATATATTTGGTGAACCATTGTGTTCAATTATTTTATTAGCATATTTAGAAACCGTTTTGAGGAAAATTCAGAAATATGCAAGCGAATTCAAATATGAAAATTGCAAATGAAAATATTTGTTCTGGAGAATATAAAAGATTTAAATAAATTTTAAGAAAAACTCTCTTTACACAGTTATGAAATAACACGGTTCTATGGTACATGGTTAACATGGTTCCTTATTCACAGTTTAAAAATCCAAAAAAAATTAGATTATTTTTTTTAAAAAAGATTTATTATAGGTCTATAAACAAGTATAGTTATCAAATTAAATTTATGATGCTATTTGATGATTTCACATGCTGAAATTTTGTCGTATTACACATTTTCTTATGAAGTATATTTGGACAGAAGTTCCAATCATACTGATGAAACCTATTTTATTTTTTTATAATTTTACCAAACATTTTATTACACGGTAATCTGAAATGTATTCCCGTGTAAAAAGAGACTTGGATGCATTCGAACACTCCAAAAATATCATCGTATGAATTACATCTCGAACGAAAACGATAAAAACGTCAGACTCACCACTATAAATACAATCATGTAAACAAACAGACAAACCCACCTGCCTAAAGAAGAAATCAGAGGAAAACGGCACCCTATCAACGGCAGCCATGTCGCTCTTGCAATGATGATCTCTGACGGCGACCAACGATAAGACCAACCACTTGGGCAGCCCAGCAACAACGAGGGGCTGCAAGCGAGCGGCCGTCTTGCTCCACAGCGTCCACGACATCGATCGTCCCCTTCCACCAGGTCACGGAGAGCGTACCTGCGGTCTGCGCCGCCGGCGATAGAATGCCGCCAGTCACGTAGGCCGCATGCCGGCAAAACGATCGTCTGTCAACATTGACAGTTCAATTTTCGCACAACTGTCAAAGGGGTTCGAAATCTTCCCGACGGGGGCGGCACTTTCTATGCGCGTTCTGGATGCGGGTGCTTCTGGTTTTAGGTTATGCATTTTCCGATTGAAATGAATTTTTCGATTGAAATGCGTTTTATGATAGTCGACGTTTTTTACAGATGTTCAAATCTTATTGTGACGATTGATTAGTTGAAATTAATATGAAATTTTCATATTGAAGGTTTAATTCGATTTTCGCACGGCTGTCAAAAGGGTTTGAAATCTTCCTGACGAGGGCGGCACTTTCTATGCGCGTTCTGGATGAGAGTGCATCTGGTTTTAGGTTATGCATTTTCCGATTGAAATGCATTTTCTGATTAAAATGCATTTTACGATAGTTGAGGTTTTTTTAGATGTTTAAATCTGATTGTGATGATTAATATAAAATTTACATATTGAAGGTTTAATTCAATTTTCGCACAGCTGTCAAAAGGGTTCGAAATCTTCGTGATGAAAATGGCACTTTGGGGATGCGATAACATTTAATTTCAGGATATGCATTTTTCGACTAATGGCGTTTTATTTAGAAGTTCTAATTTGATTACAAAGATTAATCTGTTGAGATTGGTATGAAAATACTTTTATACTATGAAGGTTTAATTCAATTTTCGCACCGCTGTCAAAAGGGTTTGAAATTTTTCCGGCGGGGGCGGCACTTTCTATGCGCGTTCTGAATGCGAGTGCATCTGGTTTTAGGTTGTGCATTTTCCGATTGAAATGCATTTTCTGATTGAAATGCATTTTCCGATAGATAGCATTATTTTTTTTCAGATGTTCTGATCCGATTATGATGATTGATTTGTTGAGGTTTAAAACGGTTTTAAGAGGAAAAAGGCAACGGTACGCTTTCTCAGACTCAACTGCATTATGAAATATTGACGTACTTCGATAAGATTTTGATGTAAAGGTAGAGATTTAACGGGCATGTTTTTTCCCTTGTAAATTTTCAATCTGTTGCATACGTGAATTGTTAATTTGAATAAGTAAATGTTAATTTTGATTGGATTGTTTCAGATATTTGTAATGCTACCTAGTTGGAAAATTTAATAGATTTTCCTGACATGTGAATTTTTTGTCCCTAAACTTTGTATATTAATTTTATTAAATTAAATTCAAATTCAATTAACTTTTCAGAATTTTGTTTTATTTCTGTTTAAATAAAATAAAAGACATCCTTTTATTTTCATTCTCTTTCTCATCAAAATTACTGTCGAAATCTGCAACTCATTTTATTCAAGGTATAATATAAAAACTTCTAATCGCAATTGTTTTACGTTTTAGATTGAAATTCTTAAATAATATTTGATAAAATATAAATGATTCATCTGAAATTATCGAGAGATAAAACGTTGATAAAATGTATTGTTTTTTTTTTATTGTTCGATACAATTTTTTTAATATTATTTTTGTCAATTACTAGAGTAAACCCCCCTATAACGTCGAGATAGGTTCGACGTTATAGGGGGAAACGTAGGGAAATCAATAAATGGAATATTTTCATTTATCTTTTCTTTTTTTTTTCGGAAATTTTTACGTGTCAATTGTTTCTTTCAAATGCATTTGAAACAAATTGGAAAATTTTGAATTTAACTTTTTTTTAATTACATTATAGGGGGTACTGCAGCAAACGTAATAGGTGGAGGGAACGTTATAGAGGGAGGGTTACTGTATTTATATAGAATCATTGAAAATTTCAACGAATCGATTGATTTACAATTATTTGTAACCTCAAATTTTTCGTTGGACTGTCTACTCGTAAAGTTCATATCGTTAACCCACTTTTGGGAAATAAAATTCCAAACTATGTTCTGTATGAACTTCGTAATATCATATAGAGTCATCTGTTGAAATCCGTAGTTATATATTCAATCTTCTATATTAAAGTTAGTCTTTTAGTGGTCACAACTAGCTTGTGTTAATTCTTTACTTAACTGATTTATTAAAATATGTATATAAAAAAAATTTGTCTATTAAAAAATCCACGTGGATTTTCAAATAATAAAATAATCATAATCCGAAAAGATAAATATGATAGTTTTTTTTAAATAACCGTAAAATTTGAAATGATGTTATAATCGATTTTTTGGAAGCAACAATTTAATCAAATAAGCATTTTGATCAAATAAGATAAATCGGTACTATTTTTATAGTTTTTATTAGATTAATAGAGATTTGATAATTTTTTTATAGAAATTTCAGTTTCATGTCATTATACTATAGAATCTACAGTAAACGAAGTATACCTACTATAGAATCAATAGTTCGGGCAAACTACAAAGAATTTTTTTTTAATTTCCAACGATAACCAATATTTTTAAACAAATATAAACAACACACACAATTTCCAATTAAACCCATTCCATTCGAACACGAATTCAATTAAAAAAAAAAACAATCAAATCCAATATAAAAAAATAAATTTACGATGACATTTCGCGCGCTGTATTCAAAACGTATAGTCATATGGTGTACAGCCAACCAATCAGAGAGCGGTTCGATGCGCCGCCGCGCATGCGCACAACTCGCGCAATATTTTTTAACAAACATAAACAACCCACAAAATTTCCAAATAAATCCATTTTTTAACAAACATGAACGACACATACAATTTCCAATTAAATCCATTCCATTCGAACACGAATACCATATCCCCTATCCCCTATATAATGAACTACCCGAACCGCGACTTTTGATGATGATGATGATGATGCTGAAGATTGTTTTTTTTTTCACATCCGATGTTATTAACATCGGGCCTATATACTAGTTCAATAATAAAAACACATTTAAGTCAAAAAAATAATCACGATGACATTTCGCGCGCTGCATTCAAAACGTATGGCGTACAGCCGACCAATCAGAGAGCGGTTCGATGCGCGGCCGCGCATGCGCACAACTCGCGCAATCGTAAACAAAGCGAACGCGCTCGTCCATATTTGCTGTCAGTTGAGTGCGAGTTTCGGAAACGGACGCGCGCGTCCGCCGATTTTGACATTTGCAACGTTGCATATTCGGGGGCGTAGTCCCGGCCCGAGAGGCGCTGCCCCGACGCAAACAATCGACACGTTTCGCTCGCAATACCGACATTCGCACCGTATATTGTTATATTCTGATCGGATTCTGGACGGATCAGAAACAAAGGCTTATTAGCTAAGCAGAGGTAAGCTTGTCGTGAATGTTGTGTTATTTTTTTTTAATGTTTTGATTATTGCTGCAAATAATGGCGAACCCGTTTCGATGGGGTAACGGGATTGATTGGAATCGTGTCCTCTTACGTAAACTGGTGTGTCGGTGCGGCGTCGTGGAAAATTTTCGAATCGAACCTTTGTATATGTTCGAGAGAAAAAAAAACGTGCGTTTGAATCGCAGTTTCGGGGACGACATTGAACTGTTGCGTAGTTCGGTTTGTTTATTGTTTTTTTATTTGCGTTCGTCTCGTCTGTTTTGCGTGCTCGAAATGAAACCGGCGCGAATATTTATTTCGCGCCTACGCTTTTCCTATTGAGAATCGTTTGGAAAGTTTATGTGTCATACGCGAATTGCGCTGTACATGTGAAAATTTTCACCGAGAGTGTAACGAATGAAGGAAACCGCAAATCTAACGAATTGCATATGTGCAATGATAGTAATGTACGTAGATAAATCGTCTCGTTGTACACATGAGCGTATCTCGTATGAGTTTCGTTCATTGTTCGCTAGACGGAAAACCGTTGTTTGCCCAGAGTGTAGATAACACAAAAGATCGCGATTTTGTAAAACGACATGTGATGCATTATGGATATTGTGTTTTGTACTGTTGCCAAAAACTGTAAATGGTAGCTAGAAATAGGAGTTGTGTTATATCTGGTTATTCCTTTTCTTTCTATGTAAGGTTCGTTAGAAATGGGAATCACTAACTTGGTTTGGCTATCCTTTTTCTTGTTCAGTTTCTTAGAAATTGGAATTCCTAACCTAACATGGTAAAACCTTTTCTTTCTATGTGAGGTTCATTAGAAATGGGAATCCCTAACCTAACTCGTTAATCCTTTTTCTTCCTATGTTAGGTTCGCTAGAAATAGGAATTACATTGATTTTCCTAAAAATATGAATTCGTAACCTTACTTGGTTACTCTTTTCTTTCTGTCAGCTTTACTAGAAATAGGAATCCCTAACCTAACCTGGTAATTTCTTGAATCAGTTCTAATATGAAAACGAAATGTGTGTCTCAAAAATATTGATGGAAAATGATTATTCGCAATAAATTATTAATCGATCGATTTGAAATCGTATTCTTTATCTGTTATCGCACATTTCATAATGCGATAAAACCGTGACCTTTTTCGACAAAGCATTATAAATTTCGAATGAGACGAACGTGAGTACGTTTTATAATAAGGCTAAATTGCGTCTCAGAAATCTGCTCGACACCAACACAGCTGACAACTTTTATCACATACATTCTAATACAAATAGGTTTTTTTTTTCATATACGTATACGCGGTTTTTTCCGACCGGTAACTGCGCCTCGGATAATAAATAATAGAAACATTTTTAAAAATTGAGATAAAGCCTCATTGCAAAAACTATGTTTGCGTCGTTATATGTAGAAAAAATGCAAATGTCAAACTTTTGATATTTAGAATGTTTTGACATTTTGTTTTTACGTCGTCCCGTCAGAATCGGCAAATTCGATTGTGCAAATCACAATGCGGATTTCAGATTTCGAATTCGCTGAAATTCGAATTTCAACGATCGCACTTGCAAAATAACACGAAATCGGTATGGTGCCGTATCAAATATAAATTTTTCATTTTTCGCCCACGCAGTGTCGTCTTTTTAGTCTGGTCTGTCTGCTCGGTGAACCTCTTTGTGTTTCTGAGTCTGGTTCGCTTTTTCCTCTTCTCTAATGTCTGACCTCTAGCTTCTTCAACCTTTTGTCCGTCGAATCGGTGCATTGGCTTTTCGCAAGTATAGCGACAACTCAATAAATTTTGCCTCAATTGAAAGAAACGTATGAATCAGATTTGTTTGTGAACGTTTAAGTCTGATTTGTCCGATGGCGCAGGTTGTATTTTTATATCGAAATATGATACTGAGGATTTCAGACATGGTGAAATTGTACGTTGTACAGTCCACGTGGTTTTATCGTCGGAGTGTCCCTTGAAAAATTAATTTCTTCTAGTCTTATAAGGCTTCGGATGAGGTAAGACTCGTTGCCTTTTCAGTTAATCTCATTGTTCGTTTAAACTCGCGAACTTGGTCTTCTTTGTTGCGGAGAATTGCAATCGAAAAGTTTGCTTTTCATTGAAATTTCTCAGTTGGGAATAGATGGGTTTGTTAATGAAAAATTTAATCTGTTGTCTGAGAAAATAAAACGCTTTGCGTTTCTAGTTCGAGCGAAACTTCCTCGTTTTAAAGAATATTGAATCAAAATTTGCGACCTTCAAATATCAAGTTCAATGTTCGAGCCATTGTTCAGAATTCAACTTCCAATTAGTGAAAACAATGCAAATTCAACGGTAATAAAAAGACATAACTAGGTGTGGAGGTAAAATATGTTGACGTTATTAGAAAATTAATCAATTAATTTAAAAGCGCAAACGGGAAGGATTTACGAATGCATTTTCATTAGACTGAAGTATATAATTATACTAATGCGTTAATATTATTATTTTTATACGATTTTCCGATCATACTGTATCCAAGCAAGAGGCTTCGAACCCGCTTCGCTACCATACAAATTTTACATTTCGGTGCAACGAACCTGACTATTTTGTGCATTAATCATGATGCACTTTTCGCGTGACGCTGCACCACCGAACCCTGTCTTCTAAATAATTCCAAACAGAAAACACCAAAACGACCATCTGAACTGTCGGTTTTTCAGCGATTTCATTTATCATTCAGTTTATCTTTTTCCCCCTTTTCGTTCGCGGATGTTCAATTGGTTCAGTGGATCGTTTTCTTGTGTGATGTGTGTTTTCTAATTGACTCGGTAATGTGTTATTTGCTGATTAATGGTTTGTCCTTCCGGCACGATTTTATTTAAACTGTATCTGGAATGAGATTTAATTTATTAAAAGTTGAATTAATCCGCGATCATGAATATGTCGGTTGAGTGTAAGGATGTGTGTATGTGTTATCGTATGGGTATTGATCTTATCTTGTGTTTGTTATGTAAATGATAATATTTTTTTAGTTAATTATTTATGCAGATTGACGTCATAGTTATGACAAAGAACCTAGACGCTTTCGTTTGCGTGAAAATTTCGAAGGCACATCTGATAATTTTTTTTTACTTTCTCTTTAATCTGAACGTATTAAGCATGTAATAAATACAACTTATCTCAAATTATCGTTGTTTTTTTTTTTATTAAAAAAGTGCAAATTATATATGAACATCGTTACCACAATTCGACACAACAATTTTCGCCAATAACTCGTTCAAGCACATCGCTGTGTCATTTCTTTTTTTTTTATTATTATTTTTCGAATTCGCAATAATGGCGTGTGCCCATTCTGCGGCTTCGTGCGGCGAAATAACGAATACATGAACGAATTTACAATGTATATTACAGTCGGTTTATTGTTAGCAACAATTAGTCGGTTTTGTAAGCGTGCGTGACCGTCAGTTCAGAGCCGTTCACCGCTGTTCTGATACAGATCTTCGAAATTCGCATTCTAATTTTGAAAAATTGCGATTTGTCGATCGATAACGTGAACGGTGTCCGTTCGTGTCGACGGTTTGTCAAAGATGAAGGTTGAAAATGTGTAGGGAAGTCAGTTCTCGGATGAGTATAGGTGCATGTACGTGTGTAAACGTAATGCCGGGCGCCAACTTAAAATCTAGGCATGCTAATTTCTGTATGTGTAGGTGCATGTACGTGTATAAACGTGTTTCATCGCTTGGTACGAACTTGGACGATACGTTACCTTTACCATATAAAGCATTAATTTTAAACATCACGTGGTCTTTTCAATTGTTCTAAAATCTATCGTGTGTGCTACTGTCGGTGTGTGCCAGTGTCGTATTTGTTAATATCGTTTAGTCACCGTATTATGAACCGTCGGTATATAAAAAAATCTATTTGTGAATTTTTCATCTTTTGCGCAGTTTTCTCACCTTGTCGACATTCACGCTTCCAACTCGCATATTTTTTTCAACATGTATTTTTCCGTCTTTCTTCCTCGATTGCAAATTTCAACATTGTACAAACGAGAAAAAAAAAATACCAAAGCATGACTGTTTGTAAACAAACCACCACAATAATGCGAAGTCCGGTCTAGCGATAGAACAGGTTTCCATTTTTGGGTCGAGCTCGGTTCGCGTTTCACGAAGTTCAACATCCATCGCGTGGCCGACCAACTCTCGAAGTTGTATAATAGTGGTCTAAAACGCCATTGTGAATGATCAAAGTTTCGTTTGGACCGTCTTTGAATGGGATACTTGACACTTTGTCGATCAATTCGCATGGCGAAGGACGTGGGCGCGATTGTGCGATGAGTTTTCGGATCTGATGTTGTTGTTTGTTGTGAATTTATAGTGAAATTTATTGTTGAGGTTCTGGATCAATATTTGAGCAAGAAACTGTTGAATTGGCTAATTTTGTGGAATGATATATTAGAAATGTGATTTATATAAGAATTTTTAATGTGTGACTAAGTGTTTTGAGATTAAATTTTGGTATTGAATTTTTTATCTTCGAAAGTGTTAAAGGTATAATATAGTCTAGAAATACTTGAATTGTAATTCATTCAAGGATTTTGAGATCTAATGATCTTGTGATGCATAAATTCATAATGAAATAAAATTTGAGATTCTGGATGAAAATTTAATTTTTAAGTCACTAACAGTTAACTAATTTCATGGTATAATATAATCTAGAAATATTAGAATTGCGATTCATCTAAGGCGTGATTCGTCTAATAATTTTGAGATCGAATTTTCAATCTCTGTGTTTAAATTTCTCTGTGTATTTTTTTTTAAATCTAATGATCTTGTTACTCATAAATTTATAATGAAATACAATTTTGAGATTCTCGATGAAAATTCGATATTAAAATCTTCGAATGATCTACTTTCATAGTATAATATGATCTAGAAATACTAGAATTGTGATTTATCTGAAAATTTTGACATCAAATTTTCGAATCTTAAGATAGAATTTCTTTTATAGACTTAAAGACTTAATTTCTTATGAGCTTAGAATTTCTGAATACCTGATGGTATAAAAGTAGAAACACTAGAATTGTAAGATTTTTTCGATATAATTTTCGAATCCCGGGACTGAATTTCCTATCAATAGTAATCCTGATAGTATTACCTGTGCAAAAAAAGAAAATTCGCATCGGTATTGTGCAATAGTCGAAATTGGCAGGCGATCGAAACGTTGTACCCGTTCTGAAATTAGACCTGGTGATCGTTCTGCCAAATCTCACGTGCTCGAATGCGGAAGTATGGATCGATTATCGATCGGGAAAAGATAGATTCTGTTCGAAATTGAATGGAAAGTGTTTTGGATCGACACGAATCACGTTTTGCCGGATCGTGTCTGCCGCTTTGTCACGGCTGATCCTCATATGGGGACGACAAGGATACGAAAATGTCAAATTGAAACGTTTTTATGGTGGTTATTGCATTTATTGGCGTTAAGCGTGTTTTTTTACGGCTGGACGTGTTGAATAATTGAACGGTTTACTATCGATTCGTTCGTTGAATGGTATCTTTGTTTTGCGATAATTTTTTTATAGATTATCCCGTATATATAATCACGGATTTGTGTGTGTGTCTGTCTGTCTGTTCGGATGACGCTCGCGACTTTAGATATTCTAATATGGTATTTATGCGTATACAGTTAACGTCTATAATATGATGCTTATTACCTACTAACTACTGGCTTTGCCTATATGAC